>JANBVN010000274.1:0-28876 GCA_030052785.1 Coniochaeta hoffmannii
GAAAAAGGGGGAAGGAACAGAGGACGGGGAGGGGGGGGGGGGATGGGGGGGGGGAATGAACAAAGGGGAAAGGGGAAAGGGACGAGACCTACAGGCAAGCGTTATCGAAGGCTCCGTCGCGCTGGAACCACCTGGATGCTGCCTCGCGGGGCGGGGCGACGAGGTGCTGCTCCGAGGTGAGGTGGGAGAACCAGAAGGAGATGGCGGATTTGAGGAGGGCCGGTGTAAGGTGCTCTTCGAGACTGGACATGGTTTCTTGATTGTGTGAGGTAGGTTTAGGGTGCTGATGTTGGGGTGTGGTGGGAGAGGTAAAGCTTCGTGAAGGGGGCACGGAACTGTATATCCGTTGCGCGGCAAGGTGAGCTCGAGGGTGCCACAGTGGATTCGCGGAAAGGCAGGGTCTACCGGGCACAGTGGCACGTAAGTAGGTCACTTGCCGCAATGATCTCGTTGCTCTCCTAGATAGCATGTCTTTCGCGTATGTTTACCTTGAGCGCCGCCAGCATGGGGGCATGACGTTGAAGTTTAAGTTTAAGCTCGTGGGTCCTGGACTGACGGCTAAGGTTGGCGCTAGCCGATGATCTGCGCTAGGGAGTCCGATGCCAAGTCCGAGTCCAGACATCTGTATGTCAGTAAGAAGAGGTAAGGTACTCGTCGATGTATAGCACTGGAAAGGGCTGGCGATTGGCGTCCTATCATTTATTTGCTAGCGTTATATGCACCATATGTTCACCTTCTGTAATTATAGTTCCTCGAGGTTTCATACCCTCCGTTGCATATTGGGTATCAACATGGTCACTCTAAGTCAGCCTGATAGGACGCACCTTCAAATGTGGTGGCTCACTGCGCATACTCCAGCAACAACACCAAATCCGCCTCACTGTCCGCCCTGATCTCCACGAGGCCATTCTTCCTCGTCTCAGCGAACAGTCTGTCCCCCTTGAAGTATACCAACACGCCGCCCTTGCCGTCGCCTCTCGCCGTGATGCGATACAGCGGGCCCTCGGCGTGTACCTTCTTCCTCTCGGGTATGAATTGCAGGTCATTCGCCTGGCACCAGTCCTCGACGATGCTCTTGAAAGTGACCGCCGGCGCCTCCTCCTCCTTCTTCTTGGGCGTGGGCTGTTCCGCCTCCGGGTGCCGGTGCCGCCTATGATGACCCTTCTCGCGGGGCGACTTTGGTACCTGCAGCGCCGGCCCGGCCTGCGGCAGCTGCAGCTCCGTCTTCGCGCGGTCGCCGAGATCGAGCGCCCGCTCGATGAGGGCGGTGCCCTTCTCGAACTCGGCCGCGACGGACGGCAGCGACTTGATGGCGTCGGGGAACACCTCGTCCCTCCACCACTCGAACCACTGCCCGATCTCCTCGTAGTTGGCCTCGTCGGCGATGAGCCACTGGTACAGCACGTCGTGCCAGAGGGGGAAGACCTCGGCGACGACCACCTCGCCGACCATGGTGGCCGATATGACGTCCAGCCACTCGAAGACGCCCGTCAGCATCTCGAGGTAGGGCTCCTGGTCCTGGGGGTCGACCTTGAACTTGGACCGGAGGTAGCGCGCCATGCTGGGGAGGATGTGGTTCATCACCAGCGGCTTCCACTGGTCTTGGCTTCTGCTGGGCCGGAGCACCTCCTTCCACTTCGCTAGGCCGGGTATGACGCCGCGGTCGAACTCCCACACGTCGATGAGCTGCCTGAACTTCCGCTTCACGTCCGCCACCAGGCCGGTGGAGCTCCTGGGGTCGAGGTGGTGAGGCGGCAGGTATTGCAGCCAGGGGAAGATCCACACGTGCGGGAGGGAGTGCTGGTTCTTCTTGCGCTTAGGCTCCCACTTGGCCACAGCCTCTTCCAGCTTCCGGACAATGTCCTGCCCCAGAAGCTGTGCGCGGACGAAACCGGGCATCAGCTTCTGCCATGCCTCGAAGACGGCCAGGAGCTGGTCAGAGTCTCGTACGTTCCACTCCCGGACCGCGCTGGCGACTTTGGGTAGCCAGATCTTGTACATCATTGCCTCGTAAGGCGTGGCCGTCTTCTTACGCTGTGACTTGCGCGGTGCCACAAAGCCTAGGAGGTCGCTGACTGATACGAGGTCGTCCAGGAAGCGAGGCTTCGGCTCGTCGAGCGGGTCCCACAACTGGAGGTATTCCTTGAAGGTGGGATGCAAGGCTGCCACGGCGACAGTCAGAAGTTCATCCTTGACTTGAGGCAGGATGGCGTCGGAGAGATGTGCAGTTGCGGTGGTCAGCTCGGCGAGGATTTGGCTTAGCCTTCTGCTGAGCCCAGTCTGCCTGTCCACCTCGCCAACGTCGTCCTGCAGAGACAGCCGAGTACAAGACGCGACAATATCCTGGTTGACTTTGAGGCTCTCGGCGTATTCGTCCAGATCCTGCTGCTCCTGCTGTAGCTGTAGATCGACGTATGCCTTGCGTTCTCGTAGACTCTGCCACTCCTCCATAATAGCCATCAAGTCATTCTGCGCCCTCCTGACCAGCTTCCTCGACTCAGCCGCCTCGGCCGACTCCGCACCGGGAGTCTCGCCCGTAGGCGTCATCAGCCCAGATGACGAAGTAAGCATTCTCTTCCCCGGACCGGTCATGTCAAGTATCGGTGTAAACGCGTCGGGGATGTTGAGGCCAGGCGCGGCTTTCTTGACCTCGTCCATGGTGAGGTACCGCGCCTTCTGCCGCTTCGGCGTGCTCGCGCCGCTGGCCGTGCTGCTAGCGCCGCCCAGGGCCTTCTTCCTCCTCGCCGCCGCCTTCTTCTTCTTCTCCTCCTCGTCCGAGTCGACGAGCACCTCCCCCCTCAGAGCGGCCTGCCGCTTTTCCTCCGCCCTCTCCTGCTCCGTCTTCTCCTTCACGGCGCCGAGACCGATGCGCTGCGGGCGGAGGTTCGCCTCGATGACCACGTTCCGTCCTTGGCCTTCTTTGCCGAGACCCTGGCCCTGTTGGTAGCCCATCTTGGCCATCATCTTCTGCGCAAATGTCATCCCACCCGCCTTCTTGCCTTTCAGGCCTCCGCCCGCGAAGGCGCTCGGTTGTGCGGCGCGCGGTGCCGGCGTGTCGTCGTCGTGCTCCTTCAGCACGGGAGCGCTGGCTGACGACGGCGTAAAGCCTCGACCGAGGGGGGTATCCGCGTTGAACGAGTTCGCAGCGAAGCCGGACTTGATGAACGTCTTCTTTGGTGTAGTCGTGCTCGCGGGCGTGAACTGTGGCAGAACCCATGGTTTCGGGGCGGCAGCCGCAGCACCACCACCAAATCCCAGGCCAACACCACCTTGCTCCTCATCCTCATCTTCCTCCTCATCCTCTTCCGACGCCCTAGCCATCATCTTGCCACCCCCACCGTCACTTTCTTCCTCGCCATCCTCATCCTCGTCCTCTTTCTTCTTGCCCTCCGCACTCGCCACGAAACTAACCCCCTTCCTCCTCAGCGTCTTGTGCTTGAAGCGACTCGTCGCATCATCCTCGCTGTCGCTGCCGAATATCCCCAGCGCGGCGCTCTCCTTGGCGTCGCGCCCCGTCCTCCGCCGCTTGCGCGGGTTGAAGTCGGCGAATTCGTCGTCGTGCGGGTTCGTCGAGGGCACGCGGTAGTCGACGTCGTCTTCGTCTGCGTCAGAGTCGGAGGAGGAGTAGTCGGCCGCAGTCGCCTTGGTGAGTTTCGAGGGGTCGAAGGACACGTTCCTGGAGCCAGCCATTGTTGGGCATGGGAACGTGGGCGCATGGGTTGAGGCGAAGACGATTTCGTTAGGCTGGAGGTTTGGATGGAGACCAATATTTTGGAGGTCGCTGGGAGGTCCTTATCTTATCGGGAGTTAGTCATAAGCGTACTATGCATATAACCGATATGCAAGATGTGGCCTTCCAAGCCAGAAGAGTTAACGTGGAGCAGCACCACCGTTATACTTACAATTACCTTAATCTTGGTATTGACTTGCAAGCTTTACTCACAGTAGGCACTGCAGAGCGATAGGTATCAATTTCAAAGCAACGTAAATGACGACACATCCGCAGGATTCATGACAGCCAGTCATCTGTCACGTGAAAGTTTCTCATCCAATCTCTACTACAACTTGAGAACTCTCCTATCTCCTAAGCTCGATCTCTTGCCCTAGTGGGCACCTATTCAGCCCCCCCAGTCCTCAGCTAGATCAGTAGACATAGATGAAATCCTCATTCATCAGATCCGTCACATCATCGAAGCCCTTATCCTCGGCAATAGCCACGTTGCTGCCGATGTTCGGCCGACCCGCCTCCTCGAGCTCCATCGCCACCGCCTTGCCAGAGCGGACTTTCTCCTTGTCCATCATGGACTCGTCGACGACGTTGGCTGACTTTCCGGCAGCCTCGCGCTGTCTCGCGTGCCGCTTGTTGAGATACATCAGGTAGAGCATGCAGAGGCTACGAAATGTGTTAGTTAGGTGAGAAACGAGAGGTGGTGGGGGAGAAGGTACGGGTGGGCGCAGCTTACATGGAAATGATGGCAACAATGATAAACAGGATGAGGTTGGAGAGTAGGCCGGGACGATATGTCGGTGCCTGCTTGGGCGCATAAAGCTGCGGGCCTGGTAATCCCGAACCGAGTTAGCAGGTTTACCGAGGTGATGTGAGACAACAGCTAGAGCCTTTACCTATGACGTTCCCCGTACACATTCCCACGAACACTACACCCGACGTGCACTTCCGTTTCGTGTCTCCTGCCGAATTCTGCGCCTGCCATGCGTAGACCAGTGGAGTAATCGTGGCGAACATGGAGACCTAGCGGGCACACATGTCAGCCAATGTCAAACGTCCCTGACAGTTCGAAGACCTTACAAGATAATAACCAAACAGCAGCACACCCTTCTTGTCCCGATGGACCGTCAACATGATGATAGTCCCGACAACGGGAGGGATTGTGAACATGACGATAGTCCACCCCTTGCTCTTGATCTTAGTCGCTATCCAACCTCCGCCCAAGATAGCGATTATCTGGATGACGCCAAAGGGGATGTTGAACAGGATGGCCTCGAAGGCAGTGTAGCCAAAGGACTTGACGACGAGGTTGCCAAAAGTGCTGATGCCGCCGCTGGGGATCGAGATGGAGAGGATCAGGAAGAACCACATGTACGTCTTGACGTCGAGGAACGTCTCGTAGACGTGGTCCCACCGCCACTCCCGCGAGATGACGCCCATCTGGTTGGCGCGCAGCCGCTCGACGGCGATGACTTTCTCGTGTTCCGTCAGGAATTTGGCTTCCATTGGCGAGTCGGGCATGAAGATGAAGACAAAGACGGAGAAGATGACGGTGAGGAGGCCGCAGAACATGAAAATAATCTACTTGATGTTTAGTCTCCATGACGCTTTCAGAGGGAGCCATTAATACAGGGACGGGAAAACTCACCTGATACTTGAAGAGGACTGTGGTATGGATACTTCCTAACCCATATGTGACAAGGCTCCCGACAATGGCGGTCACACCATTCATACCGTTCCAGAGAGAGTTACGGAACGTCTGCTCTGAGCGACGCCACCACATCTGCGTTACTGCCACACAAGAAGGGGCTATCCCTAGCATCAGCATTTGGCTGCACTTGTGATAGGTATAAGCAGCTTACCTATCATAGCTTCAAACGTGCCCAGACAATACCGGAGGCCCAAGAGACTAGGAAAGTTGGTGCAAGCCGCCATGATGGTGAGACTCGATCCCCAGAGGAAAATGGCCGCCGCGATAATCTTGCCGGTCGGCAACTTCACGAGTAGAAACGCAGCGAGCGGCTGCATAACCAGCTGGGCGAGATACAAGACGGAGCCTAGCCATGAGTACTGCTGACCATGGAGGTGCGCATCCTCGCTGAGTCCGAAGATGGACACATACGACAGCGACGATTTGTCGAGCTGCTGGAAGAAGTAGGCGAGGAGGATTATGGGGAGGACTCGCATGTCGATCTTGCGCAGGACGCTCTTTTCTTCCTCGTAGGAGAAGGAGGTGACATCTTCGCTGACGGTTGCCAGGAAGCCGGCGGCCTTGTCTCGCTTGTGAGACAGGTCAGGAACCGTGTAGTCGTTGGACGGAGCCGGGACGATGGCGTCGGGGTCACGCTTCTTGTCGGCGTTCGCCATGTTAACAGACGACATAGGACTATATCAACCAAAGGAAAGAAAAGTCGGAGTCCCTAGTCTGCAACAGAAGAAATCAATGACGAGACATAAGTTTGAACAATAATCAGAGATCACCGGTTATACGTCTGCAGCACCCAGTATATTAATCATGGCAAGTAGACACTCGCATCCTGCCGTGAGCCGGGGAAATGGCCGACCCAAGCTCTCGGGCGGGGATGATTAAGACATGCCAGTATCATCCAGGATCGACAGCATGTCCTCGCCCTTCGCCAGAGTTCTGCACGGGCTGCGGCAACTTGCAGCCCTGATCCCAGGATCTCGTGATGGCGGCAGCATGGTCACATTAACCGGCAGCTCCTCCTGCATCGTCCAGATTGCCGTTGATTGACGGAAGAATTGCGACGTTGTAAGTGCCGATCTCTACCTGGAAGCTACAATTATGTCAACTTGGTAAGCACCCCATCTGACACCGAAGAGGATCTGGGGAAGCGGGGTGAGTCTGGGGAGGATTGGAACTACAGCGATTAGGAGGATGACATTGCAGTAGTCGAACGCGGGGGAGTTCTTGCACCGAACGAACAACTCGTACTGGACATCGTGAGCTTTACAAGGTAGTCGGCGACCGTGGGGTTGCCGTGCAGCAACCATTTCATTTACCCGGCCATTGAAGTGGATGGCGATCTTCCCCAAACCCCCAACCTTGCTCCTCACTCTTGGCCAAGCTCGACGTTCGGTGTAAAGCAACCCGAAGCCTTTAAGAGATAAGCTTCCTGTCAAAACCGGATCGAGATGCCAATCCTTCGCGTCTGACATTTTGGTGAAGCTTGGTCGACGTTGTTACAGCTCTTGGCAGACACATTGGGACTAACACGAAGATTCTGTCCTCGATTATCCAGCGCATCGTCAACCATATTTGACCCTAAGCCTCTGCATCGTATCCCCAGTTCCGTTTCCGAGGACCGCTGGCGCAACATCACTATAGTTGACACCAGGCAACCAGGAAGATGGCACAGAAGAAGTACGCCATCGTCGGCACCGGCGGGCGCTCGAGCTTCTTCTACACGGCCATCGTGAAGGACTTTCAGGCTACATCGAGCCTGGTCGCTTTCTGCGACACCAACCAGACGCGCATGGACTATGCCAACGGCAAGCTCAAGGCGCTAGGCCACCCCGGCGTCCCGACATACAAGGCTCAAGACTTCGACCGCATGATCCAGGAGACCAAGCCGGACGAGGTCATCGTAACCACCATAGACCGCACGCACAACATCTACATCGTCAGGGCCATGGAGCTGGGTTGCAACGTCGTTTCCGAGAAGCCCATGACCGTGGACGCGCCCCGGTGCAGGGAGATCCTCGACGCCGTCGAGCGCACGGGGAAGAAGCTGCGCGTGACCTTCAACTACCGGTATGTAATCATCGCTCACCGCTCACCTCGAGCCAGTTGCAGTACTGACCGTGGCCCCAGATACGCACCGCACAACACCAAGGTCTTCGAGCTTCTCTCCGCCGGCGCCATCGGCACAGTCACCTCGGTGCACTTCGAGTGGATGCTCAACACATCGCACGGCGCCGACTACTTCCGCCGCTGGCACCGCGACAAGCGCAACTCGGGCGGCCTGCTCGTCCACAAGTCGACGCACCACTTCGACCTCGTCAACTTCTGGCTGCGCAGCCGGCCCGAGACCGTCGTGGCCATGGGCGACCTCAAGTTCTACGGCCGCGAGAACGCCGAGCGCCGCGGCGTGACCGAGTTCTACTCCCGGTCGCGCGGGAGCGAGGTGGCCAAGAAGGATCCGTTTGCGCTGCACCTCGAGGAGCACGAGGCGCTCAAGGCTATGTACCTCGATGCGGAGCACGAGGACGGCTACTACCGCGACCAGAGCGTGTTCGGGGACGGCATCAGTATCGAGGATACGATGAATGTCATGGTACGTTACCGCTCTGGTGCGGTGCTCACGTACAGCCTGACCGCCTATGCACCATGGGAAGGGTTCAGGGTCAACTTCAACGGCACCAAGGGGAGGTTGGAGGTCGAGATTGTGGAGAATTCGTATGTCAACTCGGGCGGCGAGCCGGGGATGGAGGGATCGCTTGACTCGAAGCGGATATTGCTCCGTCCGATGTTCGAGAAGCCGATCGAGGTCGACATCGAGGAAGGTGCTGGCGGGCACGGCGGCGGCGACCCGGTCCTGCTCAATGATATCTTCGGGACACCCGTGCAGGACAAGTATAACCGGGCAGCATCGCATTTCGACGGGGCGCTGTCCATACTGACTGGCATTGCCGCCAACAAGTCCATCGTCACTGGGCTGCCTGTCAAGGTTGATGACTTGCTCAGTCTTCCCTGAAGAGTGGGTGCTCATGAGCGTACTTGAATGAACATGGGAAACGGTAGACAGATAATAGACGGGTTCAAAGGAGCACTGCCGTACAACTGTGACCATATCTAGCAGATCGCAAAAATGTGTATCTTCGGAGCGGCACAGTAGAACCACTAACGAACCAGCTCTTCGGGAGGCACGTTAGGGGGACAAACTCCAGCAACGCTGCCAAGGGCGACTCCAAGTCTCACATCGGGGTAGACAGCTGTCATGCCCGCGCAGAGAACAAGCAGAAAGTTCGCACATGATACCGGTCTTTTGCTGGCAAGCTCGGCCACAAGGCATGGAGAACAGAAGGCCACCTTGATGAACACAAAGCTGAAGAAGCCGGCGATATAAGCTGACCCTGTGCTACCATTGGTCATCGCCGCCACGGCCGAAGTCTGAAGTTAGGGCAGACATATTGAACAAAACAGTAAGCGGGAAGGACAAACCGAGGACAGGTTCGAAGCCGGCCTGAACGCGCATGGACTCGCGCAGTCACGTGAGCTGTTCGACCGATGAGGTGGTCGTCGGTGTCTGTGGGGCCACCTCAACGGCCGAGGATCTCTCCTCCGAGGGTTTCGGCCGGACACGATGCTGGCGAGGAAGCTGGCGAGGAAGCTGACAATTATAATTCTGATAGAGATGCCTATTACATGCGCGCAGGTGAGAAATGATCAATCAAGTGACTGGATCGATAAGCAAGTGCTCCTACACCTGTTGGGTTGACGGCGAACCAACGGGGCAATGACGGCGCCGGCACTCAAGGTTGTGATCCGTTGCACAGTCCGACCGCAAACGGCTGGTAATAAGCTTGACGGCATCGGTCCAAGTAAAGGAAACAGTCATGTTTGTTTAAGCTCGGCGGCAGGTGTGGGAGCAAGACCGTGCGCCAGTCAAGCATTCCGGCGGCGGCGGCGGCTAAATTTACACCGCGCCGAGATACCTTGTGAGCCGTCCACACACCGCGCTCCCTTCCAGGTTCGCTAAGAGGTCTGCTTGTTAATCCAGAGGCCTGGGTATTGTTATGTCCTGGTCTCAATCTCGGCTTCCGAGCTGTGGCAGCGACCGAGATGGTCTCCCTGCAAAAGTCTATTCGGACCGGCACCGACAGGGCGTTGTTATATATCTGGCTGTGATCCTTTCTTTGCCGAATTTTGCGACCTGATATGACGTCGTTGGAAGAGTATCGCTTCTTCTAGTTACACAACAGCTTTCCCGACACTTAAACCATATTAACTACGATGTCGCGTTTATCGTCGCCCACTCGTCAGGATGCCGAGAAAGGAGACAAGGCTCAAATCCCGTCCGACACGGACGAGACAGCGGCTTCCTTCATAGCACCTGCACCAGCCTCAGACAAGGAGACACAGCCTGCTCCCGGTGGTTCCCCAGTATGGGGCAGTGACGCTCCAGACGGCGGCACACGCGCTTGGCTTTGCGTCTTGGGCGGCTGGGCAACCTCGTTCTGTTCCTTTGGGTGGCTCAACAGCATAGGGGCTTTCCAGGAATACTATCAAACCGGACCGCTCCATGACTACTCCCCCAGCACGATATCTTGGATCCCTTCTCTCCAGATCTTCTTCATGATGGCTATGGTAAGCACACTTACGATATACTCCTAGGTACTTCGACCGTGTACTGACATGCCCCAAGGGTCCCATCGTAGGAAAAGCTTACGACACATACGGGCCCCGTCCCCTCCTCCTCATCGGCACTTTCCTCCATGTCTTCGGCCTCATGATGGCCTCAATCTCCAAGACCTACTACCAGTTCCTCCTATCACAGGGCGTCTGCAGCGCCATCGGCGTCGCCTGCATCTTCCAGCCCGGAATCAACACTATCGTCGGCTGGTTCCACAAGAAGCGCGGCGCCGCTTTCGGCATCCTCTCCACGGGCTCGAGTCTGGGAGGCATCGTCTTCCCAATCATGATCACGCGCCTGATCCGCCGCGTCGGGTACGGCTGGGCCATGCGGTCCGGCGCCTTCCTCATCCTCGGACTGCTCATCGTCGCCAACCTCACCATCACCTCCCGCCACCCGCCCCGGCCCACTGCCCTCTCGAAGGAGCAGATGTCCAAGCCCTTCCGCGAGCGGGGGTTCCTGATCCTCATGGCGGGCCTCTTCGTCCTTAACTTCGGCATCTTCATCCCCATCGACTACCTGCAGATCCAGGGGCTCGAGGCCGGGATGCGGCCCCAGCTCGCGCAGTACCTGATCGCCATCCTCAACGCGGGGAGCCTGCTCGGCCGCCTCCTCTCGGGCCTCCTGGCCGACAAGGCCGGCAAGTACAACGTCTTCGTCGTCGCCACGGGGACGGCGGGCGTCTTCACCCTGGCCTTCTGGATCCCCGCGGCAGGGGACTCGCCCATCATCGCCTACGCGGTCATCTTCGGCTTCTTCTCCGGCGCGTACGTGTCGCTCATCGGCGCGCTGGTGGCGCAGATCTCGCCCCTCCCGGAGATCGGGTACAGGACCGGGCTGGTGTTTCTGGTCTGCTCGGTCTCCGGTCTGATCGCGAACCCCATCGCTGGTCAGATCTTGGATAACACTTCGAGTCACTGGACGGGACTGAAAGCATTTGCGGGAGCGATGTTGCTGGGCGGCACGGCGATTCTTATTGCTTGTCGGTTGAGTCATACAGGCTTCCATTTGAAGAGAGTTTTCTGAGTTGCTGTCATACGGTGCAAGGAATCTTGGAACCTTCCAGGAGCATGTACAAAAGGGGCGGACTGGTCTCGGTTGAATAATCCCACTCCAATTGTTTGGATTGTCATTTTAGAGGAAATTCCATCACATAGACAGGCAATAGATACTAATCAGTGTATACAAAAAGAGCTGGGCGCCTATGCTATTAGGACAAGTAGAGAAGGAGCGAGATTGGTATCATATTTTACAGCAGACAACCCCAACCAAACCTGCGCCGTCATTGTCCCAGCCCTAAATCTGTATCTCGAACCCATCCAACTTCAAATCATCCGCCAGTTCGTTCCAGTCTGGCAAGTCGCCATCGTCCGGATTCCAGTTGAAACCACTGCCAAGTTCCTCTCCGGCAAACCCATTGACCTCTTGCGCCGCGTCGGTCGCATCCTTGGGAGCGTCAGACGACGTCCCTTTCCCATTGCCCGTCGCCTTCCCCTCAGCCACCATCTGCCGTATCTTGACTGCCTTCTCCCTAAACGCCTTGAGCACAGTCCACTTACTCCCAGGCGGGGCGTTCTCGAAGCCCAACCTCCCAAACTCGAGGTCGAAGCTCTTGTCCACCTGCCCCCAGGCCCTGTCCACACTCGGACCCGTAGGCTTGACACACAGCCGCCAGAGGATGTAGAGCAGCACGTGATACTGCGGGTAGACGTCGACGATCCACCGGTAGTTCCGGAGCAGCTCGTCGGACTGTATCTGCGTGCCGTACTCGAGCACCTGGCACGCCTCGGCCAGCGTGTCGTCGTTGGACAGCAGGCCGCGCGTGGTGTTCTGGTTCGAGAAGCTGTTCCACTGCAGCCGCGACACGAAGTCGAGCTTCGACAGCACCGCCCGGCCCATCAGCATCCCCGCCCTCTGGACGGGGATGATGGTGTTGCAGTACTGGAAATACTCCCGCTCGCAGTGCGCCATGAGCCTGTCGACGATCTCCTTCCTCACGGCCTCGGAGGGGGCCGACGTCGAGTGCGGCGGGGTGACTTGGTAGAGCCTCGCGCGCGTGAGGCAGTGCTCCTTCATGATGAGCGGCAGGCTCATCTCCGTCCAGCGGCCGCGGGTCTCGGGCAGTTCCTGAATGCCCGGGTAGAGCTGGCTGTCGTCGACGTTGGACGGGAACGAGATGTTGACCGCCGGATCGAAAACATTTATGGTGATGCTGTGGTCCTCTGCCACCCGGCCGTCGTTGGACGAGAGGCACCACCACAGTCGGCGGCGCATCTCCGTCTCGAAGACGGAGAGGCCGAGGGACTTGCCGTCGCGGTGGAGGCCCATCGATTGCGCGGCGCGGATGACGAGCCCGCTGAGTACCCATACTGACCTCCCGGTGTTGTGCGCACGGACTGTTTGCTGAGGGCTGTGTTAGAGCTTGTGATCCCTTGTGCGTTGGGGACGGATCGTAGACCTACCAGGAAGATGGCCATGGCTTGCAACGCTGTCAGGGTTGGAGTCTCCATGAAGTCGGCTTGTACCAGTGACATCTCCAATCCCCGCCTGAACAGGCTCAATGCCCTCCGCTTCCCTTGGCCCAACATGCCGACCACCACGTCATCCTCCAGAGCGGTAACAGCCGAGAAATACACCGAAAATAGCAGGCAGACGACGTCCGCTGGAGCAGATGAAGGGTCCTCTATCGCTTTGTAGACGGCCACCTGGGCGGTCGGGATGTGCAGGACCTTGTTGAAAAGATCTACATAGTTCACAAAGACCTGCCATAACTGCATAGCCTGCCACTTGGGCGGGTGTAGGTCGAGAGAGTTTCCGACAGGAGGACTGTAGCCGGATAATAGACCACCGATATCCAACGGTTGGAAGCTGTCGCCGCTTTGGTCCACGACGTCTTGTCTGACTGCATCCTGTGCTCCAAGCACAGAGCGCAGCTCATCTTCCTACGTCATCAAGTCAGTCGTAAATGCCCCAAAGCCCCAGAACTGTCCACACTCACCTCCTCCAAGACCCTCGAAATCAGGATCTCGTTCATATAATGGCTACTGTCCCCGTTCTGCAGCAGGAACTCCTCCGTAACACTCTCATCCGCCCCGGCATCATTCCCAGATCCCTTCATCCCCGCGCTCTCGGAGGGCGTCTCCGTTCCGGTCTCGGTGTTATTCGCGTCGCTTGACGAGATAGCCACCAACGTCCTCTCCAAGCGGACCAGCCTCTCCGCCACGTCAGCAATCGTCGTCTTCCTCGGCCGGCGGGCGGGCTGCTCCGCGGCGGGGTAGCAGCACAGGACCCCGGTCCGCGTGCATGTCGCGCACGGCAGCTTCTTGTCGCACCGGATCTTCCTCCGGTGGCAGAGGATGCATGACCTCTCGACTTTCTTGGGCCGCCGCGCTATGCTGCCAGCGCCGGTGCGTGACGATGACGCTCCGGCTGCTGACTGAGGCGAGGGGGCTGGCGGTCCTTCGTCGTGCATTGCCGACGTAGTAAATCTGAGCGACAGAAGGCAAAAATTGGGATTACATCTATATGTGACACAGTCCTTCCCAGTTACTTTTATGTCCGGAGTTGGGCTCCGTGACGTCGTGCAATGACTGAGGTGCACAAATATCACAGTAAAGCTGTCAGCCCTACACACCTTAATGGTTGCTCCAGGATATCTGATGTGAGTGGATTCTCTGGCTACACTCTTTTTTAGTGGCTCCTCCAGCGCGCTTCACGGCTTTCGCCATAGTGGCCTCGGTCGTCCGAGAACGCCCGAGCCGCGAAATAAGACATCTTTCTCATCTTCACCGATCCCTTCTTACGATCGACGTGTTATAGTCTCTGCGCATATCTGATCATATAGGTATAGTGCAACCATCACCATAGTGCTGAGTTCGTACAGTCGCCAAAGCAAGCTCAAGGCTGTCACCGTGATACGCTTTAGAGAAGTGTCGTACAGGCCTGTGACCGCTAAAAGAGGGTGAAACCCCACTAGGGTGGGCAAGAAATAGCGCCAACTGCCTGGAACTCTCCCCCATCACCCAGAGATAACAAACAGCATCGCGTCTTCGCCCACCTCTCTTCGACCCGACCAACTCTCCAAGGATCCTCACTCTATCTCTTGTTCCAACCGGCCCTCACACTCTCTACCTACTCCTCGATCGAATTGGCATCGACATACTCACTCCAATCGGCCAGAAACTCCAGAAACTGTCCTGAAACCAGTGTGCCCTCAACAAGCCGGCAAGAGAGTTTCTAGTCGCGGTTATGGTTCCCTCGCGGCGTCGTCGCAGATTTAGGCGAGAAGACGTCATTATATTCGCCGTGTTCCGCCTAGCGCTACAGTAGTTTGTTCAGCCGTTATCACGCGGCGCGGGGGAATGTTAGTGGGAGAAGTCCTCTTTTTCCGCACCGTTACGGTGACCCAAAAGGCGCTAGAAAGTGGAAGACCCAGAAGCTGCGGAGGTCGTTCGATCAGATTTGTAAGCCTCTGCGTGGTGGGTAGTGGCGATGGCTTCATCTTTTTCGTTTTCTATAACCGATTATTACCGCCGGCAAATAAAGGAGGTTAACGACATTGCTCTCCGGTCCTTCCTTCTGCATATCATTCCATCTTGCTCTCTATTCGGACTGATAAGCAAACGCATTCCTCACTGCAATTACACTCTAGACAACACCCCCGACAAATTGCAGTTCCCCTGAAAACCCCCTACAATCACTCAAAATGATCGACTCCAAGCTCTTCAAGCCCCTAAAAGTGGGCAAGATGGTCCTCCAGAACCGCATCGCCATGGCGCCCCTAACCCGGTTCCGCTCCGACGACTCCCATGTGCCCCTCCCCATCGTGGCAGAGTACTACGCCCAGCGCGCCTCGACCCCGGGGACCCTCCTCGTCTCCGAGGCGACCTTCATGTCCCACGCCTCGGGCGGCTACGACAACGTCCCCGGCATCTACACCCAGGCCCAGATCGACGCCTGGCGGCGTGTCACCGACGCCGTGCACGCCCGCGACTCCCACATCTACTGCCAGCTCTGGGACCTGGGGCGCGCCGCGAAGCCCGACGTCGCCGCGCGCGAGGGGTTCGCGGTGAGGTCCTCCAGCGCCACGCCCATGGCCGAGGGCGCGCACGTGCCCGTGCCGCTGACGACCGAGGAGGTGCGGCAGAAGGTGCGGGACTACGCGCAGGCCGCGAGGAATGCCGTCGCGGCCGGGTTCGACGGCGTCGAGCTGCATGCCGCGAATGGGTACCTGATCGACCAGTTCATCCAGGACGTGTGCAACACCCGCACGGACGAGTACGGCGGGTCGGTCGAGAACCGGAGCAGGTTCGCCGTCGAGGTGGTGCGAGCGGTGGTGGACGCCGTGGGAGCCGATAGGGTGGGCATCCGCCTGTCGCCGCTGTCGACGTTCCAGGGCATGCGCATGGAGGATCCCGTGCCGCAGTTTGTCGACGTGATTAGCAAGATCAGGGGTCTCGGGCTGGCGTACTTGCACCTCGTGCGCAGCCAGATCTCGGGGAACCAAGACGTGCAGCCCAGGTCGCTGGACAGCCTCGACTGGGCGGTTGAGGCGTGGGGGGACGCGCCTGTGCTCCTGGCGGGCGGGTTGACGAGTTTGGAGGACGCCAGTGAGGTGGTGGACCGGCAGTATCCGGAGCGGGACGTTGTGGCCGTCTTTGGGCGGTATTTTATCAGCACGCCGGACCTCGTGTTTCGGTTGAGGGAGGGTATCCCGCTCAACAAGTATGACCGGGATACCTTCTATACGCCGAAGAGCCCGGCCGGGTACATCGATTACCCTTTTAGCAAGGAGTTCGAGGCCAAGTTCGGGGAACAGAACCTGCCGAACTAGACGACTGCATATTGATAGAAGGCGTATCAACCAAAGGTAGAGATATAGACAGCGTTGCAACTATAGATAAAGAGACTCCAATATGAGAATACGCAGACTTAGGCCATTACGGTCGTGACCCTTCTACTGGACTGTCGAATCTTGCAAGCAC
The DNA here is from genome assembly GCA_030052785.1 of Coniochaeta hoffmannii. Taxonomy (NCBI): domain Eukaryota; kingdom Fungi; phylum Ascomycota; class Sordariomycetes; order Coniochaetales; family Coniochaetaceae; genus Coniochaeta; species Coniochaeta hoffmannii. The sequence goes on from JANBVN010000274.1 coordinate 16,089, forward strand.
TTGTTCAGACCGCGGCTCACATCCACCTTGACAGCGGTGGTCGATATCAGTTTGTTCGCGGACGAGGCAAGGCAAGTGAATGGAGCTGCAAATGCTCTCGGGATCCTAAGCTAACAGCACCAGAGAGTCTATATCACATTCTGGAAGCGTTTTTAAGAGAGTAGAGGAGAAGAGCACCGGCAAAGGCATGGAAGTATCATCTCGCTTTCGCCTCGATTCTCGAGATAGCTGCACGCATTCCCCTGGCCTCCAGAAGCGGATGACTTGGTGTGCTGGGGTCTGAGTGTGCTCACCCTACCCCTCTCGATTTGTACAGTATATGTTAATCTACCGAGCTGTCGGCGCACATCTTCTCTCTAGGTCTACTACAACAAAACCCAGACATGACTGAGTTGTGTGCCCGAGATGGCTTCTCAGGCCTAATTATACGCCCGTCGCCGGATGATGACCCTAATGATCCGAACTGCAGACCAAAGCGCTACCGGACCAGTCAGCAGAGGTATGACAAAGTCGTTGGATATGGTATGTACCGTAACATGCAGGTAGGCATCGACGGAGAGGAGAGGCACATCTGAACTCTCCAGACCGGCGTGCTAGAGCAAAGGATATGGTTCGCCGGGGAGCAAGTTGCTCCGATCGGGTTACCAGTACCGTTGGTGGCATCTTGGTATCTGTGATCACGCAAGGAAGATCGTTGCGAAGCACCGGCTTGCCTTTGAGACGTCGTAACGTCGAGAACCGACCACGCTCCTGCCACCCCGCTGGCTCTCGGCGCCGCCATATCTTATGTCTCTCCCAGCTACTGGGCCAGCAGATCATTCCTCCCCTGCTCTCTGAGCGTCTCCTGGACAGCATTTAGCACAGCGCCATGCAGGTGTTTCGGCGCGGCCACCCAGCCATAGTTTGCCGTCATCTTCCTCCCGACGCTCAGGTCGATATCCTTCCCGTCCACATCCGTGATCTTGCCGCCGGCCTCTTCGAAGAGCAGCATGGCTCCTGCGTGGTCCCAAATCTTGGCAAGCCGATCTCTCCGTTTGTACACCCAAACCGTGGTGTTCGCCAGTCCGAGAGCAAGCGACACCCAGCGTACTACCCAGGCAAGGAGGTCCGATCCCGGATATGCAATGCCGAGCTTCTCCGCGACCGCCTTGTGTACGTCGTCGGCTCCGGAATCCGCCATGTAAACGCTAGTGACTAGCCTCAGGTCAGGAAGCGCCAGCCCCTCAGCCACAGGCTCGAGCCTCCGAATCTCCACCTCCTCGGGCGAACCCGGTAAAGGCCTGACATAGGCTCCATATCCCTTTACAGCAAACAGAATGCTCCCTCTCCCCGTCGGATCAACCGAGTCGTTCATGATCGGCGCCTTCGCATCGACAGCCAGAGTGGGACTCCCAACAACACTGAGCACCTGCTTCCCGCCCACCAACAGCGCCACATTGATGGCATACATCTGCCCCTGGACAAACGTCTTGGTCCCATCGATGGGATCAAACACCCACACCCTCTTCCCCGCCTGATCCGGCGTCCCGCTGCCGCACCAGTCGATCATCTCGCACATCCTCTCCTCGGACCCAGGCACCACCGCTGCAAACTCCGTCACCGCGCCCCAGACCCGGGCGCGGAGCGCCGGGTCGGACCGGAGCTCGGCGGCGCTCTCCTCGCCGACGAAGCCGTCGTCCGGGAAGCTGTCGTGTAGCGCCGCGGTGAGGAGGGCCTGGATGGCGAAGTCGCCCACTGTCACGGGGCTCAGGTCGTCCTTCTGGATGGTGCCCTTGTCGCGGGAGGAGATGAGGGACTGGCTCAGGGCGGCGGCTCTCTGGACGGCGCTGATGGCCGCCAGGAGCTCGGAGCGGTAGGGGCTGTCCATTGTGCGGAGGTATGCTGATCTCAGAAGTGTTGATCAACTGATTTTATGGTGAATCTAGGTGTGATGGGGAAGTGAGGAAGGTGTATAGAGTAAGCTAATGTATTGGACTTGGATAATTCAAGAAGGACCAGAGGTCGACTATGGAGAGCGGTTGCGGAGCGACTGTGTGGGTCGATCGCAATGTCTCCACAGGACTCGGCTCGTCGCCAAACTCTAAACTCTATTGCAACTTCCTCCGCGGCTTTGCCATCACTAAGATACCTTATAGAGCTAACGATTTAATTGGAACCGGGCCACTGCCTAAACATGTGCCAGTCCTACTGCCATGATCACTCCTTTCCCTGCTGCAGCCTATCTGTGAACGTCACCTGGGCCGGGCGGGTCTCGTACAACCATCTCGTCAACATCGAGGTTGAGGATGTCGGCAGGCCAGCCAAGGTGACGAGTCCATCTTCTGAGCCTACGATGGTCCTGTTTACATATGTCAGCATGGCTTTCGGTACGCTTCTCCGCAAAACGGAGCTCACGCTGGACAAGTGCCGTCCTTCTGCCCGTCCTTCTTTCCAGCGCCTTGGGCGTCGTTAATGACAGCGTCACCACTACATATCTCAGTTAGCATTGCTCGTGGCCTGGACCCCTTGGACGTACCTCTTTGATCCGAGAGCGGTGACAGACCCTTGCTCGGCCTGGGTAGAGGACACGGGTGAAGGAGCCATGTATCTGGAGTTGCGAAATCGCGATCACGTCGGAGGAGGACAAGACACAAGTGTAGATTGTCCGGTCGAAGACCAGAAGACTTGATGGGCCGCAAGTTCAGAAGCTTCGTCTTGAATGTGTCGGCCATCTGTCGGTTTCAATAGGTTTCCTCTTCGACTCGAAGGCACCCGCTGCCCAGGGCGGACCACGGCGTTCCCTTGACATGTTTGCACTTTCCTTCATCCTAAATTGTACTTTTGCGAGGAATTGTGCGTCTGGGACGGACTGGGAATGTTCGCGTTCAAGCACCGGGAACCGCTGGGAAGATCAGCAAGCCGCAATTGTACTTTTGAAAAGTGATGAAGTGCAGCTTTGTGGCGTTTTCGTCGTCCAATGGGGAACAACCGCGTCACCCCCGGTCTGGAGTATGGTATAGCTACCTTCAGAATTGTACTCTTGCGTGGGAACGAAGTGGCCTAGGCTCTGAACCAAATTTGTACTTTTGCGAACACGGCGGCGCCAGGAATCGTTGGACCGCAGCGGCCGCGGGGTGGGTGGGGGAGGAGGGGGGGGGGGGGGGGGGGGGGGGGGGGGGGGGGGTTGACTGTCTTGCTCTTCATGTTGCCTTCTCTGACTCTGTTTTCTTTTCTTTCCTTTATCCAGTCTTTCCTCATGACTGCTCCTTATCGACTCTCTTTTTCTATCGACTCTCTTCTCCTACCGACTCTCTTTTTCTGAACGACAATGGAGAGGTACGACCCCTGGAACTTCAATCTGCCCGACTTCTCGGAACTTGGATTAGCAGACTCCTGGGAATTTGGATTAGCAGACTGCTGGACATTTGGATTAGCAGACTCATCAGCCGGCTCTTCGAGTAACGAAAACCTCACAGTCCAGCCCTATCTTGAGCCCAACGTCCAGGATGAAAACAATCAGCAAGACCAGGCACCTACTCCGGGACCGCCTGAAGGTCCCTCTGTTTATGCTCCCGGTGAGAAGCCTACCGAAGGGTCCATGCCCACTCCACCGCGCCCACCGAGAAAGCTGAAGTCAAGGACACTGCGACAGGAGGACTGGGCTCCTTTCAAGGATCGCGTGCTTCAGCTGTTAAAAGACAGTAGCTTAAATGAAGTGCGACGCACTATTCTCACCGAGTCCGGGTTTGACGCAACGTGAGTACAAAGCAGATCCACTGGGCATCGGAAGTTATTGACGGATGAATACCTAGCATACGGCAGTACAAGTCTATTCTCGGCAAGTGGAATGCTGGCAGGAACATTCGCAGAACAGAGATGAAGGCCATCGTCAGAAACGGCAACACAGAAGAGTCACAGAACCAGACAAGGGAGGCCTCGTCATTGTGTTGAAGGGCGAGGCTGTTCCCGAGGAGAAGATTGATCGATTTATGAAGCGGGAAGGGATCGCCATTGACGCCGTATACTCTCCGGTGTCTGGAGCAGGTAAGTGTCGCCTAGCTTAGCATCTTAGCACCTTCAGGCTCTAGCTTTACTGATTTTTATCTGCTATCCAGAAACTCCGGCCAGTGCCATTCTCGATTGCCGGACACCTGTATCGCAACATTCTGCCCCCGCCACACCAGCTCCCTCAATCTCTACCCCTTCCCCAGGACCTGATCAGCAGTTCTTGATGGATCGTCCCGGAAACAATCCCCCAGCCCCGTCAAGCCCCCTCGGCCATTATTAGGCCTCTTGATCTTGGAAACCAGAGTCCACCTTTGCCTCCCCAGCCGATGGTCACTTCAGCGGCTGAGCCCAAGGATGTTGAAATTCGACGCCGACATTCAAATCTCGAGGACCTGCATGGAGAAGGTAGTGAAGCTACTTTGGAGATTCTTAACAACCTTAGCTCACTATTCAACCAGAGTCGCTACGCCTCGTCAGAAATCATTGGTCGGAAACGACTTGCCGCTTGTCAGGCGCTCTATGGCGACATCCACGTCGAAACGGGAGAATCGCTTCACAGACTTAGAGAAGACCTTATTGCCCAGGGACACCATACAGAAGGGTTGAAGCTCCTGGAAAGGGCAGCGAACATTCTGGAGCACACAGATGGGCCAGACTCCCAAACTACTTGGACGTGCGAGCAAGGATAGGTCTAACCTACAGTCATTTGTGCCGTGACGCTGAGGCCGTCGATATCCTTCGCCAGACTGAGAAGATCGCCCTCCAGGCCCTCGGGCAAGCACATGTTGTCACTCTTCGCACACAGTTATTTTTCATCCGACCCTTGACTGACTCGAGCCAGCTTCTTGAGGCTGAAGAGCGGGCAATAGCACTGCAGCTGTTCTTTGGCACTGCTTCACATACCCGATCTTACGGCATGATGGCGCTAGACGTCAAAACAGCGCTTGGTATCATTCTGTTACGGACCTCTCGCTTGAATGAAGCCAGAGACATCCTGGCTTTGACTCACCAAAGAGCGATTCAGTTGCTAGGCCCGGAACATCCGTTGGCTTTGCGTTGTCTGTACTGGCTAGCCTTCGCTTGTAGGGAATCTGGCAGGCTCGATGAGGCTTTGGAGAAGCTAGATATCTGCGTCATCTCGTTTACCAGAGTGCTGGGGCTTAACCACCCAGAAAATCGAAGTTCCATGCGCCTCGGGGAGGACATACGCCGACAGCTACAAACTCACCAGCATTCAAGTCTGACGCATGCGACACGCCATCCCTCGGTGGCAGGTAGCAATGCTGAAACTGCGCGTGGTTCAACACCGTACAGATATCTCCGAGTCACAGAGGACATCACCTGCCGACAGTACAAGGCGTGTTGGCGTGGCGGTTAGGACACATGCCGGGGCAGCCACATAACTAAGGATTACTGGTGTAAAGCAGCTATCAAAGCATGGATTGAGGGTTCGGATGTGGAGCAACAAGAGCTGGAAGTAGAGGCTGGCTGATCCCTAGAGTCTGGTATGTGCCACGTAAGAGAAAACTGCAGTCGTGAACTTACGAAGTAGACCAAATTTGACTTGTATACCCAAGCAAGCAAGCCCAGGTCAATGTGCCAACAGCATCTCATCCCTGAAGCGAATACCCGACATTTTCATGCTCCCTCCCCATCCTCACTAACCTCTCCCTCATGGCCTCTGCCCTCGCGCTCGTCTCCTCACCCAAAAACGAGAGGTGCATCCGATCAATCCAGTCCTTACACCCATGCTGCAGCACATTCCTCGCCCTCAGCCCCGCCCCCTTCACGTGTCCCACGCTCCCGTGCAGCGTCATCCTCTCCTTCGCCGCGCTATACACCCCTCTATGCAAGATGTTGTTGTTGTAAAACACCACGTCCCCGGCCCGGAGCTCAACCACCATCTTTCCCGGAATGTCCCTCTCGTACGGGTCCGCCCCCCTCTCGACCTCTGTCCTAGCCCTCCGATGCGACCCGGGCACGACCACCAGGCTCGAATCATCATACAGCGCGAGGTTCCACTGCGCCGAGAAAGCCGGCTTGCCGAGCCGCTCCATCTCCTCCTCCGGAGAAGCGTTGGGCGGGATGTCGTCCCTGTGCCACCGCAGCTCGAAGTCCCGGTCCGGCCGCACGAGGAGGTTGCACAGCTCCATCACCAGATCCTCGTCACCGCAACGCAGGAGCTCCTTGGTCGGCCCGATGACGACGTCGGAGAAGTAGAAGCGGGTGAAGGTCTGGTGGGCCGGGAGATCCGGGTGCATCATGCCCTGGACGCCCCAGATGCCTTCGGTTGCCGGCGTGGTTAGTGTCGGCCAAGGGGGGAATTGCTTGAAGAGGGTGCGGACGTGGGGCCATTTTCCGGCGCGGGCTAGGGAGGTGGTTGATTGGGCTGCTTCGCGGAGGGTGGCGAGCTGCTCTGCGGTGAGAGCTGACGGGATCACGACGAAGCCGTCGCGGTTGAGGGGGTCGAGGAGGGATGGGGAGGTCATGGTGTTGTGGACTTGGGCAAAACCTTTAGCATTAGGGCAGGGTGTGTTGCTAGGCAGATGCAGACCCAGAGACTGTGATGACTGCTAACATGTAAAAGTGCAACCGTCACTGTTCATATCTGGAACGGCAACTGTCAAGGTGTTGTTGAGATGCTATCGTGAAGTGCAATTGCAATCTCACGATGTCATCGAGACTTCATCTTCCCCGCCTGATGAACCACTGCAACCACCACCTCGGCACAGAAACGTCCGATTGGAGCTCAAAAGCGCGATGGCATGTTACATGGCCAGGCCAAAAGGCAACAATTGCTGAAAGGTGCAAAAGGATGTGCGCTCGCCGGGACTCGAACCCGGGCCCTCAGCTTGGGAAGCTGAGATTCTACCCTTGAACTACGGGCGCGTGGTGCTGTCAGCGGTTGATGTGGAAAAGGAAGAGGTAAAAGTAAATAAGAAAGAAAACGCTATGTTCAGCATGCTTCGCGGGGCAAGCGGGGCCCGCCGGGTTGAGCCGGCCTTGGGCTTACCTAGTTAAATATGTGCTTCACAGCAAGGTCACTCATTACTGTGGCCTGCCAAGTTAGCTGATGGAACTGAAGACGGCCGGCCCAAGTGTTATACCACTTTGCAGGGTCGATTTCAGGACATGACTAACCACGCACTTTGTTTGGCAACGACCAGCGTGTATGGTCTATTACAGGACAGCTCGATTGTGAAATACAATGCGGGCTCACGAACGCCCGTCAAAGGTGCAGTTGGCAAATCTCTGGATGGAGGAGACAAGGGCTAGTGTTTGAGGACGCCAGCAAAGATCATGAAAAATTGCGTGTATTCCGGGTAAAGCATCTGTGGTCGTCAATGCACTTTGAGATATTCACGAGGTAGACGTAACACGGTATCATTATGCCTCATGAGTCCTGAATTCAGACCGTTCTATCATGGTCAGTAAAGTGACATGTGTACTGACTAGCTGCGCGCCCTATGACCGTAACATCATCCCCACGTCTCTTTCTCCCCCCGGCAAAACGACAACTCCTGCTTTAAAGCTTCTGCATGGCAATAACGTCGGAGGACTGGACGTAGTCCTCGAGCTCGGCGATCTTGTCCTGGAGGTCGTCGATGGAGACCTTCTCGTCCTCGACAACCAGGTTGATCTGGAGCTTGCGCACGCCGTAGCCGACGGGCACCAGCTTGGAGGCACCCCACACGAGGCCGTCCTGCTCGATGGCGCGGACGCCCTCCTCCAGGGCCTTCATGTCGGTCTCGTCGTCTGTGTCAAAAAAAAGGTTAGCACATACTCCACACTGCCCAGAGTCCAGGGACAGATTGGAATAGGGAATCAACATACCCCAAGGCTTGACATCCAGAGTGACAATAGACTTGGCCGCGGGCTTTGTCTTTCCCTCCTTCTTCTTGCGGTACTCGGCTAGGCGCTCCTCGCGGACACGGGCGGCCTCGGCATCCTCCTCCTCGTCGTCGTCGCTGCCGAACAGGTCGACGTCGTCATCATCACCACCCTCAGCCTCAGCGGCGGGGGCCTTGGCCGGGTTGAGGGTCACCTCGGAGACCTCGGGGCCGTAGGCTGTGTAGGGCTTGGTGGCGTCGCCGGAGAGGGTAGCGAACTCGTCCTCGTACGAAGCGATGTGCTTGTACCAGCGCGCCGCGTTGGGGTACTTGGCGGCGTCGGGCGCGGAGGAGAGGGCCTTGAAGGTGGCGACGTCGGCCTGCGAGGGGGTGTAGCCGACGATGTACGAGCGGGTGAGGAGCCAGTTGTTCAGGACTTTGAGACGAGGTTCTGGTTAGCGCGCCGTTCCGCTGGGGATCACAACAGGTCCTCGGGGGTAATACTCACTGGCGAGGCCAGCATCGCTAACGAGATCGGTGAAACCCATTTTTGAATATTGGTCTGAGAAGATGTGGGTGGAGCTTGTGGTTGAAGTTGTTTGGGAGATTCGGGAGATGTCAGGTCGTTGTGTTATTATGAAGGAGGGGTCTTTGCTGGTGTTCGTCGAGTTTTGGAAAAATGTGTCTCTAGCCAAATTGCCCCGCAGTGCGGACTCAGGCGTTGGGTTGGGGTGGAGTCGCTCGGAAAAACTCTTTGATATCAGGTCCAGATTGGGCCATGACGGATTTTCCACTTGGACCCGTCCCCAACCTCCTGCCAAGACCCGGTACCGTTGAAATTCAGTGCAATTGCAAGTTGGGGATAACCTCACCTACCATTTGTTGCTGGATGACCAGAACTCTTCACCAAAGCCACGTCGTCTACTTTAGGTCTTTATGCAGACTACCAGTGACTTTTGGTGCGATGCCAGGTGACTATTTCACGATAGCTCTAGGCCCCCGAATAAGTGAGTGCAGAGATAAAACGTTGCGAGATGGTTAACAAACCCGGCAGCCTACAAACTACCTACCTCACCTTTGGGAAGTGTTTTTCAGATACTGAAAGATCCGCATTGTTCCCATTGGCTTTTATCCATTCTCTTCCCCTTTAGATTGGCCTCTGCTGTCGAGGCAAACGACGTCAACTCCTCGAGGCTCTATGCAAACACTGCATATTACGTGTTCTAATGATTCTTGGGGAACAACACGTCTGATCGACCGGCACCTCCATATTTTACCATTTGGTAGCGCAGGCGGCGGGGATGTGGATGGCGCCATGATGTTTGGCTGGCAAAACATCGTCATGATGCCCACATAGCAGCTCATGGCTGCTATGTAATGCCATGGCTTTGAGCGTTGTTTGCTGAAGGCAAGTGATTCCGAGGGCCATCCGGACCTCGTAATTACCTTAAAGTTGACCAGAGAAACGTCTCCTGGATCTTTACGTCCAGTTCCACGGCAACTGGGACACGCTGGAAGTTATGCCACAAAGAGAACAGACATTCTTTACGGTTCACTTCATCAGGTTGCGAGGTTTTCAGAAACCGCGTCCACTTCTACTATCAAGATGTGTGCTTCCTCGGCTCGCTATGCCTTTGCTCCTGTCAAAAGCCGTTTCAACGTCAACAAATATCGGCGATGAGGTAAGAGGCGGACAATGCATTTCCTCGAGAATGAAAGTTGTCATGATCGGAAAGCGCCATGCCAAATGCAGAATAGCATCTGGTTTTGAAGCGGAGCTCCTGTCCGGGCAAGCGCGATTGTCGCTTGCGCTTGCCCCCTTTGAGACGCGCATGGCAGCCGTTGACGTCGCTTTCCATGCACGTCGACAGCGGCCAGCGAAACCACCATGCCGGGCCTGGACCCTTCCGGCAAATGGCGAGACGTTTTGGGAAGTTAGGTCTGCGCAAGCGGTCCTATCTGGGCCTCCTAGTCTAGCGTGTCTCTGTGTCAGTCAGCTCCTGACGCAGTCCTGCCGTACATGCATCTGCCAGCGGCTGAGCTATTATGGGCAAGAGGTCAGAATGCGAGCATGCGTGGGGACCGCCTACATCATCGCTCGTGCTTTTTGGGTTTCCGACTTCATCACACTGCGGCTGAATTGGATCTGTCTTGACTGGTATCGTTAAAAGAAGCTCGGAGACAAAGCGGCATTCTGGCTCGCGAGGTCTCGTCTTGTTCAGACCCAGCCGGGCATCTCTGTATTTATCTTCGACTACCACAGCCAAAACTACAGAAACCAGTTAGATACGACCCCAGACTCGACTTCCTCTTCACCACATTATTCCAGGAACCCCGGTGTCAGGCTCTGAGCTTCAAGCCGGTCGAGCCAACGGCCATCATGAATCGCCACAAGCACGACAATGATATTCACGGCCCAGGCTCGTTAGCCAGCGAGAAGCATGGCATCTTCCCGCCCCATCGGAGACGCATGCCTCTGAGCCCCATGATGTCCCATGTCGTTGCCGCCGTTGCAGAGTTTGTCGGCACCTTCATGTTCCTGTTTCTCGCCTATGCCGGCCACCTCATGGCCTTCTCCAGGGCCACCGACGCAGCCAGCGGAGGCGGCCAGAGTGCCCAGACGGTGCTGGTCATTGGTCTCGCCTACGCTATCTCGCTGCTGGTCAATGTCTGGGCCTTTTACCGCATCAGCGGTGGCTTGTTCAACCCTGCTGTGAGTATCTCTCCCGCACACAGCTCTCCTTCAGGCCCCTCCCTCAGCAATAGACTGACATGCGTGACAACTACAGGTAACCCTCGGTCTCGCCCTCACCGGCCATGTCCCCTGGATCCGCGCGGCGATCCTCGTACCGACCCAGCTGCTCGCTAGTATGGTGGCAGCAGCAATCGCACGAGCCCTGATCCCTGTGTCCATCTACCATGCCAACACCACGCTCTCCGGGGGCACCTCGGTACCTCAGGGGCTCCTCCTTGAGATGTTCTTCACGGCAGAACTGGTCTTTGTCGTCCTCATGCTGGCACAGGAGAAGTCGCGCGACACCTTCATTGCTCCCATCGGCATCGGCTTGGCTATGCTCAGCTGCATGATCCCAGGTAAAGCCTCCTCAATGCTGGCTGCTACCATTCCAACTGTTCGGTAATACTGACAAGCTCCCCCAGGCATCTGGTTTACAGGCGGCTCCCTCAATCCAGCCCGCAGCTTCGGGCCCGCCGTCGCTGGACGATCCTTCCCTGGATACCACTGGATCTACTGGCTCGGACCCGTAATGGGCGCCTGTCTCGCCGCCGGATACTACCATTTCGTCAAGTACTTCCGCTACGAGGAAGTCAACCCTGGCCAGGACACCAGCAGGCCTGCCACTCCAGAGCCACACCATGATCCGCATTCGACGATGGGCAAGGTTGGTACGGACCGAACCGACGATCCAACGTATCCGGTGTGAAGGGGGTATAGGTGGCCTTTTTGAGACGTCCGTCAACACCTTGGGGATCCTCTACTAGAAGAGGGAAAATGGATGGGGATGAGTCTGGGATTCGAGTGCAGGGGGGTTGCTGAACACGATAATACCTAATGTCTCTAGCCTTAGACAACAGTCGTCTGGGCCGCGCCCACCCATAGTCCTCCGTAATCGCATCTTCTCCTCGATATCGCTCGTTCGATCAACATACCCTCCCCATCCGTGAACGAGCACCTTAACATTGGGCCGAGTCGTCACACGCACTGTCCACATAGAACTGGACCACTCTTGGGTGGATCCCAAGGGGACAATCGAGACAGAGGTCGTTAATGAAATACATACCACAACGCTAACGAAGCTACAAGCTCGCTATGGAAACCGTATAGTAACCGCATTACATACGCCCTTCACTCCGAGAACGACAGTGCTGGCTCTAACGTCTACCACAACCGGTCCTTTGATCATCGAGGCGTTGCATAACCCGACAACAGGAATGAAATCAAACAGACTGACCCTTCACACCTTATCATATCTACAGACCCGTCAACGCCGTTCCCGGGAGAAGGCATATCGCCAAATGCAGGTTGGATGATGAATCTTCGAATGGCGAGAAAGCTCCAAGAAACTCGCCCATCACAGTGTGAACACCTTAAACTACGATGCCCGAAGGCTTCACATGCTGTCGGCTGTCGGGACTGACAAAACTCATCATTACGCTCAACAGGAGCAAGGCATTGTCCATACCTATATACCCCTCCCTAACCATACCGAGCCATCACTTTGGATCCCGCTACCCCGATGCCGTCTCCCAAGCACAAGTACCCAGGCTTTTTCCTTTCCATCTCAGAGCAAAAAAGGGTGGTGGTAAGAATAAGAGTGTAAAGGAGGAGGAGGAGTATGCATCGTATCCTGCGCCAAGAAAATGCAATGGGCATCAACAAGAGCGGCGCGTCCTTCTCAATACGCCTGCCGAAAAGAAAAACACACGTAAACAAGTCAAAAGACTCTATAACGAACCCCATAGTACTACTCACGACCCCTTCAACCTGCCAAAGACGCCCCGCTAGGGCCGCGAAAGGCCTTGTTTTGCCTGTGTCATGTCAGCTCGGACCCCCTCACAAGCACTAGACAAATGAAACAAGAACGTACCTTCATCTGCTCAATCCTCGCCTTCAACTGGCTCGTCACCTCCGCCGCCCTCTTCCAGCTCTCCACACCACTCCCCCCGGACCCGGACCCGCTCGTGGTAGCAGCAGCAGCAGCAGCGTCCATCCTCCCCCCGGCCCTGCTACCGGCCCTATCCACAACACCGTAATGATTCCCGTAGTGCCTCTCATCCACCGCGCGACCGGCGCCATCATCGACCCCGGCCACGTTATTATCCCTCCTAAACCCCCTCGCCGGGCTGCCCCTCCCGCTGCTCGCCGCGCTGCCGCCGCCCCCGCCCCCGTACCTCATCTCGGGACTGAGCTTACTCCTCGGATACGCCCCCCACGCGCCCCCCCCCCCCCCC
>JANBVN010000275.1:0-28725 GCA_030052785.1 Coniochaeta hoffmannii
CCCCCCCCCCCCCCCCCCCCCCCTGTCAGCGAACCCCGGCTTGCCCGCCGTTCCCCCTCCATCGCCACTTGCAGCCAACCAGCGGACTGCCACTAGCACCGGTTGAGAAATCGATACATCACCACTTTAACTTTGGCCTTTGACCCTGTCTGGCCTCGGGATTCGCTGGGAGGGGTGGGAGGGGTGTGCGTCCAAATAGTAGCTTGTTCCCTGAAGTCTGGTAGCCGAGCACCATCATTCTTCCCCCCATCCCCGCCGCCTTGCATCTTGCCGTGCGCGCGTCGCCGTCACTGGTCACTCGTCAGCAGGATCGAAAGAAACGCCGTCGAAGCATTCCTGGGCATCCACCGACACTGACAGTCTGTTTGTTGCATTTTGCATTTTTCACTCTTTCCTTCCGTCATCATATCTCATCCCTAGGTTTGCTCTGCTTTTTATACTTTTAACCGTTCATTCGACGGGAAGCACTGTCTGGGACCTGGCCTCTGGGGATTTGCGCCAACCATATGCACGACCCCGTCCTTGTCTTGCATCAGTACCTAGCATCACAGGTACCCTTTCCGTACCCGCAGCGAGACCCAGTTACAGACCAGACCCCAGTATTCTATTGAGCCCTCACATTCCGCGCCGCGCCTCGCTGCCAACCAAGTCTTGTCAGCCCAACTATATCAAGACACGTCGTTTTCGCAGACCCGTTGACGTGGTCCTCTTTCGCCTGCGCTCATGTACTCCGCTCAGCCCAACGGCGCTGTTGATAGTGCAACGATCAATCCAGCGGCCCTCAACTCGCAAGGTAAACGTCATCCCTTTTCCCTTCATCCGTCCGACAAGTCTCCGGTCGTCTTGGAACGAACCATCCGCTGCGCGCGCTCGAACATCCCTCGGGACCATTTCGCTCTGGCACTGCAGGGACGGCCCGTCGCAGAACAAACCCCGTTCTGGTGCTGCTCTCCTTCGCCCAGTCGTGCGCCAGAATGCGATCGCTTCAGCGCTTGCGTTCTGGTCGACAGCGCCGATGCGATGTGTGATGCAGCTGACGGATGGTGCCTACAACGGCGTCATGATCGCACTAATCGCTGCCTCTTGTCGTCGATCGAGATGCTGACGGTCCAAATCCAGACCTGCTCAACGCGACCTCCCGGGGTGTCAAAAGAAGTCGGTCGCCGGAAACCTACCAGGACGCCGCAGCTTTAGGGCCGGCTGGTGATGACGGTATGTTGTGTTCAACTTTGTGTAGCTGGACCCAAGGCCCGCCCTACAAGTTCCTCCGCGTTACATTGTATGGATGGGCCGTGCGACCAAACCTAAACTGGTCGTGCGATGCTGACCGAGTTGTTGCGCAATCCAGAAGGGAGACAGCGGAAGCGAGGACGACCTATGAAGCCAGCGAGACCACCAGGAAGTGGTCCCGAGGCTCAGAGCCAGGTGCCTCCCCCACCTAGCCAGGTCCAGGCACTGCCGCCGCCAATGCCTCAACACGTTCCGCCGCAGACGCCGCAAAACCAGAATGCGGCTCTGCCGGCGCAGACTCCGACCTATGCGCCCTCGCAAGCTTCTCCACCCAAGCCCACGCCCACGAAGTCCACCCTGAAGGCCCTACCTACGGTCCGGGACCACACCACCGACCAGCTCGGTCCCGGAGGAGACGAGTATCTACCCAGAGAGATCGATGACGCCGGCGAGAAGAAGGTGCAACCGAACGGTCAGCTCAACGGAGGACGCGAGTATCGATGCCGCACATTCCTGGTCCCGCACCGCGGGGATAAACTGTTCATGCTGGCCACCGAGTGCGCCCGGGTCCTGGGATATCGCGATTCCTATCTCCTCTTCAACAAGAACAGGTCCTTGTACAAGATCATCGCCAACCAAGTGGAAAAGGATGATCTCGTTGCGCAGGAGATTCTGCCATTCTCGTATCGGTCCAGACAAATTGCCATCGTCACGGCTCGCAGCATGTTCAGGCAGTTTGGGAGCCGAGTCATCGTCAATGGCCGGAGAGTCCGCGACGACTACTGGGAAACCAAGGCCCGCAAGCAAGGGTTCACGGAGGCTGATTTGGCAGGTGAAAAGCGGCCCGGTGCCTCCAAAGCCAGAGAGGCGGCCGCTGAAGCCAGCCAGAGCAGCGGCATGCTCGGCGGACCTCACGGGGAGATTGTGTACAGCAACACTCCGGCTCAGTTCGGTGGACCTCCGCCAACCCAACTCGTTCAACCAGGTATGCTTGGAGCGCCATCGGCAAGCTCGACCAGAATGCCCATGATAACACTTGGACCAGATTACAATGACACGCGCAGTCGGGACTACTCCGGGATCCTGAAGACCGGTCCACGGCAGGAGATCACTGGCCCAGCCTATCAGGACAGGACCGCTCCGTCTCCCATTTCCGAGATACATGCCCAGGCGCACCACGCCGCCGAGTTCAATCGGAGCGTCAACGAACAGCGCAATATACGCAACGATTACCTCCAGAGCATTTGGAGGCGGCCACACGAGCAGCCTCCGTCGGCTAGCCTCAGCCAGCCAGTAGCGCCTGCGGATTCCTCGGTGCCGACCAGTCGACCGGCGCAGTCGCCACATACCACGGTAGCGGGTATTCACCAGCCGGGCATTGCCCCGCAACAGAGCCCCCAGATGATGATGACGAGCTCCGCGCCGTACTCGCAGCCCGTGCATGCGCAGAGTCAGGTGAATCAAGGCTCGATGAGAGGTATGCCCCAGCTTCAAGCGTCATCAAGCCAAAAGCAAACGAGACCAACAACCTTGTCTTCAGGGTCAAGCGGCAGCATGCCGCCGGCAGCTCAGAACTACAACTACCCCCAACAGAACCAAATGTGGCCACCGACGCCACAAACGCCACAGCACGGCTACTCGGCGTACACGGCCCAAGCACAGCCAGCTCCTCACCAGCAGCAGCAGCCCGCTCCTCAGTTACGACACTCGAGCTCGGCAAGCGGTCAGGTGCCACCAAGTGGCCTCCCGTACTCGGGAATGCCTGGTATCGGACAAGGCTACGGTGCCCCAACCCAAGGCATATATTCCGCTGAACAGACGCCTCGACAGTATAGCATGCACCCGCAGCCGGGGGCAGCGCCTCCGGTGACACAGTCGTGGTCGCAGCAGACGCCGGCGCAATGGTGGTCTCAACAGCCACAGTAGTTGTGTCGAGTTAGGTGTGTGCAATACCGCCTCGCGGCTGATACAGGCTGTCGACTAGTCTGTGATTATTATATGGCGATAACCTCTAGTCTGTGGCTGTTACCGATGCCGAGCAGACCTCGAGCTTAACCACCCTAAGAGCGCTTCCAAAACCTGCGGGCCCGCGTCCACGGAACCGCCTTTTCGTGGCGACGACGATTTCCTGAGACGATTCTTACGAAGCAATGTTGTGTCTGGGTTCATTGCGTGCCTTGACGCCTTCATACTGCGATATATGATGGGCAATGCCGTCGTTTCTCCCGGGAGCGATCGACTCCCTTCCCAATCGGTTTACTTCTCCGTATCTTTGCAACTCCACCACCTCCAGGCGCAACAGCGAGCCAGTTTATTCAGCATCTATACCAATCCGTCCTGCATTCGACGTTGTAGTTTGTCTTGGTCCAACCTACGAGCACCTCGGATGAATGTTCGCAGGCTCTTCATTCGCATATGTTTCGGTCTTTGACCTTTGAAAGGGTGTATGTTCGGATTTGCAAGCTTGTATCGTTTGGCGCCTACGCTTATAATACCCGGGGGTTGAGGTTTTGGGCGGCTGGATCTCTTTGCTTTTCGCTTGTTCAACATCCTACTATACCAAGGAGCAGGGCCGTAGGGATTACTTTGGGATCAGGCGGCATATTCTGGCTCTGGGACTCACTCACAGTTTGCGTTATCTGGGGTGCATGGAGGACGGATTTTGGGTATTGGCTTCGTGTCTCCAATTAGTTTTCCTTGGTCGAGTCTCCTATTGCTTCCTGTTCTGTTGCCCGTCGTCGCGCGTGCTGTTTCTACGAGGGGACCTTGACTACTCCATCAATCACTGTAGCAGCATCTTACGGTCTTGTCTTCGACCTTGTGCGGCCCTGGTCTGTTCTGGTGATTGTTTGTGCAGCATTGGAGGAGTTACACGGCCACTTACTCGTGTCTGTTATCACGCTTGGTTTTACACCCACTTCGAGGCATCTTTGCCGGGCGCGGATGCGGTTTCGAAGGGTTTCCTTTGTCAGTTTCTTTGTTCTCACTGATCGTTCGAGCACACCAATTCCTGTACCTACATTTTCATTCCACAGCGGCTTCTCGCATGGGGTTGGATGGGCAAGGTATTTAAATGGGTCGCGTTAGGATACCTGGTTTCATGAGGAGACGTCTTCGGCGGCATTGGTTACCTTGTTGGAATTATCTCTTGGGGGGATAGGTGTTAGGATACCCTCCCGCATAAGTTGAGTAATATCTCCGCACATCACGTCTGCAACTCTATGCTTGTGATATCTCGATTTTGCTTTCGCTGAAGCAGAGCTGTTCAACGTACCTCCAAGGACACTATAGCACGTCGATACTGTCTCCGAGGTCGACCAACTTGACGTCCAAGCTTAATGGACGGTGACCGGAGGACACGCAAAAGATCATTCCTGCAACGGCCGTCGCGGGAAACCCACGCTACTTGCAAAACGAACGAGGTGCTTAGCCTGAGCAGTATGCGAGCTCCTACGTAGACTCGCTCGCTATGGCGAGCAAAACATAAACGTACAACACCGAGGATTCGCTGGTGGTCACCCACCCAACTACTAGTTCGGCGATTACTGGCTTATCGCTGGGAGAGCGGACGGGATCCCGAGTTCTCCAGTATCTGTGGTCGTACGTGATAGAAGTGGAGGGCAAAGTGGTACATACGCGGTCCCGAATGTTGGCCGTGAGGGTTGAGCCAAGGAAGTCGAGCCACTTGCAGGCCCAGCACACCTTGACACCCAGTGTTGCCCTTTAGTGACCGTACTGGTAGTGAATAGATAGCAAATAATGAATATAAGGAGCGGCCATAGCCACGCGACTCCCGGAGCCTATGTTACTGGAGCAAGGCGACTTGTACGAGAATCTTCAGAAGACACAGAGAGGAAATGTAACATTGGCAGAATGGAAGTGTGTATTGTGGGTTCGAGTAACTCGCTAACGGCGCCTATCGCGCTTGCTAGCGTTCTCGGCTAAGCGAGGACCGTGGAGGTCGAAAACCTCAAGCTTTGGAAGCGGGTGACGTGCAACGTCGAAAGCTCTAGATCAGCTCGGAGGAAGCTCAGCCAAACAACTCTCAAAACGGTCAAACAATCACCAATCTCCACTCATTTTGCTTTTCTTCGATTCTCTTCCCTATCTGCTGAATTGACCAAAAGGCCTCGATAGCCCTTGACAGCTGTCTGTCCAAGCAACACCGCCGTCATGTTGAGCTCGACAACCACCTCGATGCTCCGGGTCGGAGTCGGGCGCCCGTCCATCCAACCCGCCCTCCTCCTCCGCAGCAGCCAGGCCTGCCCTTACTCAACCATCAAAGCCGCCACCCCGCTCTCCCTCCCCCGCAAGCCGACATGCACAGCCCCCAAGGCCTCCTCCCCTTCCCCTCTCGCCCGCAAGATCTCGACGACGGCGCCCCTCTCCCGGCCGCCCCTGGTCTCGGACCACGACGCCGACGCAGCCGCAGCCGCACAGGTCGCCTCCCGCGCCGCCGCCGGCAGCGCCGCCGCCGAGCCCCCGCTCGACTGGAACACCTTCTTCCGGCTGCGCAAGACGCGCCGGCGGTGGCAGCTGCTGTTCAGCGTCGCCTCGTCGCTCGCGGCGGGCACGGGCGGGGCCCTGGTCCTGACCACGGGCGCGGCCGACGCGCTCGTGTCGCAGGTGCCGCTCGACCCCATGATCACGCTGGGGCTGATGGTGTTCGCGTCGGCGGCGCTGGGCTGGCTCGCGGGTCCGAGCTTGGGCAGCCAGGTGTTCTACGCCATCAACCGCAAGTACAAGAACCAGATGACGGTCAAGGAGGTGCAGTTCTTCGCGAGGGTCAAGAAGAACCGGGTCGATCCTAGTAATAGCTCGGCGGGCAATCCTGGTACGTTGATGTAAAACGGTGGTTTGAGGGGAGAGCTATGTGACTGACGTTTGTCTACAGTTCCCGACTTTTACGGCGAGAAGATCTCGAGTGTGGCTGGTTACAGGCAGTGGTTGAAGGATCAGCGGGCGTTCAACAAAAAGCGGACGACCTTTGTATAAGCGGTGGACGAGGGCTGACGCAGGAAAGCGCGCTCTGGTGGATGAATGAGGTAGGGTTAGTCTTGGACCGATGTTTGGGTCCGTCGACAGCATGCTCCAGAAGGTTGCATATCTGTTCTGACGGTTCCTGTAGTTTAGTTTCATGCCTTTATGCTTGGAGGTTTTCATTTCTCGTGACTGGCGTTACTGCGGACCCTTCCTCTCATTGTACAATAGAGCGGACCGGACATATACAAACTAAGGCAGCGGAATGACAAGACTCCTCTTGATACACATATCGTTCATCGTCACTAAATTGACTGCTGATGCTAGGTAAATGGCATGGTCTCATCGACTTCCTCCTTCCAGGCCCTCATGCCTCCCCTGATGTCGCCAATGAATCTTGTCCCGCCTGCATCAAGGCCCATCGCTTTCAGCCGCCTAGCGGCAACTTGAGAGTCATTGCCGACTCGGCATACGACGTAGATAGGGGCATCGTCCGGTAGCGTAGGTGGGAGCCACTCCGGCGTTATCTGATTTCCGTCGTCTGCGACATCGGGCCCCTGTTCCAATTCAGACAATGGAATGTTCACAGCCCCATCAATGGAAGCAATGCCAAAATGCTCCGGCTCGCGCACGTCAAGTAGGAGATGGTCCTTTCTCACGCTGTGTACTCTCGCGGCGTACTCGGCGGCAGAGACGCGCTCTTCAGGTGAGAGGGTTGACTCTGGTGATGGTACACCACCACAGAACTGCACGTAGTCCATCACCGACCCATCACTTAAGGATTCGGGTATTAAGCTCGACGTCGCGGAGCACGCGAAACAGTCCGTTCGTCGACTGCGCATCCGAACACTGCGTAGTGATGGCGGCCCAGAGAGAGGCGTCGAGAACAGAAGGAGTGACGGCGGGGGATAGTTATCGAGGGGTGGTGATGTACCCTCTTGGTAAGGGGTATGATGTCCCCGGACAATGACCTTAATCGCTTCACCGGCCTGCAGGACGCCCATGGCGCCAACTGCCGGACCCAGGACGCCCCCCTCGCCACAGCTGAGAATGCTCGTCGGCGGAGGCGGCTGTGGGAAGACGCATCTGTAGCAGGGGCCGCCCTTCGAGCCTTGCGGTGCCGGAGGGCAGTTCAGCACGATCAGCTGCCCGTCTGTCCGGAGCGCCGAGGCAGACACGAGGACCTTCCCGAGCAGCACGCAGATGTCAGATATCAGGTACCGCGTGGCAGGGTTGTCGGTACAGTCAAGAACGACGTCATACTTGCTGACGATGCGCTCTGCGTTCTGGGGTGTCAAATGCTCCTCAAATAACTCGTACGTCGGCAACGGGTTGAGGTCGTGTAGGTAGCGGTACAAGCTCTGCGCCTTCGTCGTGCCGATCCGGAACGTGTTGTGAGCGATCTGCCGGTGCAGGTTGGACTCTTCGACAGTGTCGCCGTCTACAATGCCCATCTTCCCTACTCCTGCTCCAGCGAGATAGGCTGCCGCCGGACACCCGAGACCACCCGCGCCGACGATGAGGACGCGAGAGTTCTTGAGCCGGAGTTGGCCTGAAGACGGCTTAGCTCATATTGATCCATATTGTCTGGTGGTAACGCACCTTCCACCCCGAAATTTGGTAAGATCATCTGTCTTGCATAGCGGTCGTACTCATTTGGCCGTAATGGCCATTTCCCTTTCAGTGTCCCATCACTGGTGTTATCTCTCCTCGCATCTAGCGCCTGCTTCTCCGCCTGAGCAAGTTGTGCCTTCAGATCGGCCAGATCTTTCTCGGCAGTCTCGACACGCTCTCTCAGCACGGCGACGGCACGGTCTACTTCGTCCATTTCTTTCCCGCGCTCTTTATATTGCTTTGCCGAACGCGTAACTCAAGTCTGTGAGTTCCGTCATGAACGGCGACGATGAATAAGTGAGTCCCGTGCTTATCGTTATCGATAGAAGCCCCACCAAAAAGCTGGCTTGGAGGTCGTCGTTGACCTTGCCGACATACGCAACCTACCATCATTCTCACCGTCCATCTTTGCCGCCATCTACCGCCCTCTACATACCTGATACCTCTAGCTACTCCGACTATTGTGAAAATCTCCTAGCCTTTTCACAGACTGAGGTGCGCGCAGAGACAGATACTGCGCTCTCACAATGGTATCCCCCTCCTCGCCTAAGCCCCTCCTCTTTCTGTCCCAGCTAACCCGACCCTTGCCTGCCAGGCACCCACCGCCCCAGCCCCCAAGAAGCGCCTCACGGCCCGCCAAAAAGCCCAAGCCCGCCTCGCCGACCCCCTGCTCCCGCGCAAGCTCCACCGGCCCGACAACGTCGTCTCCGACTCCTTCATCGAGTCCAAGCGCGACCGGCGGCTGATCAAGCACTCTGCCCTCCTCTCCAAGATCGAGAAGTCCGCCTCCCAGAAGAACAAGAAGCCCCTCAAGCGGCGGCGGCCGAACAAGAAGCTCGTCGCCACCCTCGAGAGCCTCGGGGACGCGCTGGACGATATCGTCGCCGAGGGAGGGGGACGACAGCTGGAAGGGGACGACGCGCAGCTGAGGGAGGGGAAGGTCAGGCACAAGAGTCTGAAGAGTAGGCCTGGCGCCTTGAAGAAGAAGGAGAGGATTGTGAAGGGGGAGATGGAGAGGTTTGGGAGGAGCTTAGCGCAGCTGGCTGCTGTGTCGGAGACGCAGGAGAGTAAACGAATGCAGGTTGAGAAGGAGGGAGAGGAGGGGGGAGGACAAGCGACGGGAAAAGAGACACAGGCACCGCCGTCGACGGCGAATCGGTGGGCGGCGTTGAGGGGGTTCATATCTGCTACTATGGAGCAGAATCCGGCTTTTATTCCGGCGACTGGTGCGAATAGGTAGCTTCGGAAGAGTCGTGCTTGGTCGAGTGGCGCATGCTGATGGTGTGATAGATAATGGCTACGGAGGAGAGAAAAAGACACTGATACCCTGATAGCGCGAAAAGGTCCGTCTGACGCCTCGTCTCAAACATCATATGGCGGCGCCTGGGTCAGTGGCACGTACTCTCTCTGCTCATGGAGCGGTACACGTTGTACGGAATTGATGCTGCTTATCACAGTCTAAGAATATGAAAGCGAACCAACCCTAACTCGCGGCTCCTTAACGCAGTGGCCAGAGTAAAAGGCCCCTATCGTCCCCGGACCGTACCGTATCCCAACGCCCCACGCCAAGCCATGACTTCGACGCCTCGCCAACATGATAGCGTCATCAAATCATCTCAGGCATAAAACCAAAAAGCAAAACCGCGGTTACTGCACCTTCCGACCGTTGCCAGCCCTGATCGTCCCTCTCAAACGACCCAATTCCTACACCTGGACGCCCTCAACATCCTGCCAGTCCTCTTCATCGACATTGTATCGGCGCACGGCCATCCACAGTCTTCGAAGCATCTCCGTCTTGCCAGAACTCTAAGCTATGCGCGGCGGGGTGCTGCTCGACCCAGCAAACGGACTGGCGCTGCGCCTCCTCTCGGCCTCCTTGCGCAGCGAGTCGACGATCCTCATCATCTCCTTGCGGCCGCCGTACGAGTCGATCGCCTTGTTGGCCATGCTCATAGAGACCTTCTCCTTGGCGTTGGCGTTGAGCAGCCGCTTCACCAGCAGGTGCCGCATCAGGATGCAGACAAACACCCCGCAGTCGCTGCCGTTCTCTTGCTGCGGGCAATCGTCCAGCGCCTGGAATCTGAGCGGCTTGCCGAGCACGCGCGAGAGCTGCGTCGTGCAGTGGCGCGCTTCCTGGTTGTTGGCGCCGCCGAGGCTGTCGTAGTGGAAGGCCACGCCGTCGATGGTCGAGACGAGGAGCAGCGACCAGTGTGAGCCGCCCTCGGCTCGTGCGACATCGCGGTTGTCGTTTATGGGGAGAAAGATGTGGGTGACCTTGTCAAGATTTGGGAGGGCAGCCTTGACGGCCTTGAGGTCGGGCTGTTTCATTAAGATGAACGCCATGCTGGGCCGAAGCAGGATGATGCGCGCTTGCGGGTATTTGGGGAGGACCTCGCGTTCGAGCCATTCCTCCCAGAAGGCTATATTCTGCATGGGATGTTAGTCGCAAGCGATGAAGCGGCTATGGGTCGGACAGACATTATCGGTGAGCCATTCCGATCTAAGTGCCCTGACATCCTCCTGCGTAAGAAGCACATCGTAGTCTGCAGAGTGCCCCAAGTTAGCAAGGAGCAAAATGACAAGTAAGAGCAGCAAGAGTCTGCGACTTACACGACAGATATGGCTTTGAATCGGGCGAAAGCTGGTCAGTTAGCTTGCTGCTGCTTCTGGTCACTCGCGCGACTTTGTGATATATCTTCTTCTCATAGGGCCTCTTTGCACTGTCTCCGACACCACCGGTGCGCTTCGTGACCTTGTTGGCACTGGGCTTAGCCAACACCTTGTCGCTCTGCTTCGTCCGCTTGGGGGCAGCCTTGACGCCGCCACTACCATTCTGGGCAGACTTGCCAGTGGTGCCGCGCTTGCTGCTTGTCTTATTCGTCCCTATGCTCGTCGTCTCCTTCTTCTCGTCGCACTCATTCTCCTTATCGGATATTGGGGGTGTGATGGGTGGTTTGAGGGTATCATAAGCGGTGGTAGAATCGGAATCTGAGCTCACAGCATCTCCTAACCTGCGGGCGACTCTCTGCCGGAAAGGCATAGCTTCTGTGTTCGAAGAAAGGCGGGATAGGTTGGAGGAGGAGGTCGGAACAGGGGGATGGGGGGACTAGTATGATCGGATGGTGACGTTAGGGGGTGGCGGCCGGGCAGGTGGAAGAGCAAGCTTCCACTCCACGTCGGGTCGTCCGGTGTTGGCCTGTCTGTAGGCGGCAGTTTTAAGTCGACGGGCCTCGGCTCAATCGGTAAGTCATGCAGTGTGCAATTGCTATCGCAGGCCAAAGATACTCAAAAACTCAATGCTAATCCAGGGGTAGTGAAATCATGCAAGAGACGGCTGTAAGTCGGACCGCGAGATAGGGCGCAAAAATTGCAGAAAGAAGCGAATTGTTACGGATGGGTTGCGGGGAACAAGACGCAGCAGCAAGTCAGTGGTGCAAGGATGGCTGGATGGTGGTTGATGTGAGACAGGGAATCGTCCAAGCTAAGTCTAGACTCGAGACGGCGGGGTCGTACAATAAGTTCCGCTGCGAAGCAATGCTGACTGTCGGCGAGATGGACGACCGCCTATTGAACAGGGATTGAAGGGGTGCGTCGAGGCTCGAGGCTGAGCTCTATTGTCCCTCAAGCACTCCAGTCCATGACTGACAGCAACTTTGCCGTCGAGTAAATCCTGGACGCTTCGGGCAAACCGAGCAGACAATACAACCTTTGTCAGGACACCAAGACGGTCAAAATACACAGTAATCGAACAATAGCTGTGGTACGTACCTTTCTCTGAGCCATGCTAACAATACGGTAACCAAGGTAAGGTAACCAAAACCTAAGGTAACTTGGGATGACGGTGAAATGTGGAAGTGAATACTTTATGCCTGCGCTAGTACTGCTCAAACTGTTCAGCTAATTATCTACTGCTGAATTGTGAAGACGTCACCGGCCTTATTAGCTTGCGACCGCTGCCCACCTAGCAGATCGTCCAGATAAGGTTAGTCACGAGGCTCAGCCCACAGCAACTGCCGGGCACTTCGTCACCACGCATCTTTAGCACGCACCTACTCTCGTAGGTCTCAACGAGATTCGAGGCACATACTTGAACGTTGGTATTATTTGTGTAGGGGGGAACCTGTTATTCCGTCGTTCAAAGCGACTTCTGTCGGAGTCGTGACATCGCGCGTGTCGATGCGCCGAGCATCGTTCCATCCCGCCGTTCAGATGCGATTGTTGTCATCCAGAGGAAAGGTCTATACGTAGGCCTGCGGGCAGACCCAAAACGAAGCCGTGACACGTGAAGTATAGCAACAAGACTGATGAAAGGATGGATAACTCGAGCAGATACCAAGCTTCTTACCTACACTCTTGCCTGCTTTCCGCAAATATGATCCGAATGCATGGCGGCATGAGGCTCATCACAGGATGTAAGGGCACACAACACCCCCTTCCTGAAGCTGTCATGTCTTCCTATGAGCGACTCTCCCAATCATCTCTGCGAGTCATACAGTGATCAGGCCGGATTTTGGCGGTGTGGCGCAATGGTAGCGTGTGGTCCTCCTACTTCCGGAGATAGCGAGTTCCAAACCTGTAGGACAGGGCGAGGTTGCAGGTTCGAGTCCTGCCATCGTCGACATATTTTGCTGGTCTCCCCTTTTTCAAATTGTGTTGCCGATATTCTCTTGTCAGGCTTTTATTTTGGTCTCTGTCTGGTACCAAGCAGCGTCTGAGTTGTCTGGTAGGCATGAAGTCAGCTGCTGGTCGTTGGCCGTGGTGTACTTAGTGTCTTCGGTGCCAAAACCATTGTCGGGGAGTTGTGCATATAGCTCAGACTGTAGTTCAGGCCCGATCTGCAATAATTGCTGAAAAGCTTCCATATATACCTAAAGCTCTCACGTCCTGTAACAGGTGTAGTACTTGGTTACCTCCGGGCATAGTTTCCGAGAGAGATAGAGATGGGGTGCGGTACTCAGAAGCGCCATGTCATTGATGGTCCGATATATTAACAAGAACGAGTTGTTTCGATTGATCAGAGGCAGCAGTGAAGTGTTTTCAAGTCCAGTAACTTGGGTACAGGGCCACTTCTTATGCAGCTGACGTCTTCTGGAAGCCGAGGCAGAGACTGAAGCGTATCAAACCTCAGACGAGAGTCGGCTGTCGGAACTTCGCAGGAACGTCTCTTCGGCAAGATGCTGGTGGAAACGGCAAACCATGGGATGGCGGGAGGCAGAGGATGCTACCTGACGATGGGTGTTCCAGGCGTCGGACATCCCCGAAGCCAAGAAGACGACCTCCCAAGCCTTTAAGCAGGCCCCCCCATGCGGCACAGCGAACAAATCGGCGTACCGCAAGAACAGCGTAATCAGGGAGATGACTCTCGCATTGGGTGATCTCGACGAGAACGGCAGTCGAAGGATTAGCATGAAGCTGGACTACTACCAGCTCCGGGCGAACGGGAAGAACTATGAGCATTGGGACAATTTCGTCTGTCGAGCGGTCGTGGAGGGTCGTGATCCTGTAACTCTGGTCAAGGGATTGGAGGATAAGGATGGAGGAGTTGAGCGGTTTTGAGCTGTCAAGCTGCCCCTGAAGATAAGGTTCTCGATGCGATGGTGATGCCGAGGAATCTTGCGGTGGAATGAAGAGGACTGAACGGGTGCGAGGTTGTTGGTAGCTGTCACTTCCAGAACAAGTCCTGGATGCGACAAACAGGTTGTAAGATTGCGTGCCGTACCTTGATTCACATGTACCTTGATACAACTTGGTGTAGACCTGGTAAGGAGTGAAGGAGTGATGACAATCCTCTCTGACAATGGCAGACAGCAATACTAGACTACAAGACGACGAGAGACCGGGATGGCTTAACGAAGTACCGCTTGTATCGATGCTTGGGCCTAAAATCCGGACACGCATGGTGGGCTGCAGGACTTCTTGGTATGTAATGATAATAATCTTGCGTCGGACGCTGGATGAGGCCTGTTCAACTGAGAACGCCTCCTTGTAATTCGTTCCCGAGGACTGTCTGGGACACGCTCTAGACAGGGTAGTGATTTGACGACTGGTCCTATTCTCGGATCTGGTTCCACCAATGACCAGCCGTGTTATGTCTCCCATATTGTCAGCTACGTCCTGACGCTTTTACAAGGCAAGGGAAAAGCGCGGGTTGGAGGTTACCCTCCCGAGTGATGGAGCGTGACCTGTCAGGTGTGAAGTACAGACTACTACGTAGTAGATATACGCCAATCATTTCCAGATCTCTGAACACCTCCCTCAAGCAGGGGAATCCCAGGAGTGGACAGTGAGAGGAGAAGAAACGTCGGGCGTACAGAGAGCGTCGTACAGACCTGTGTCCGCTTGTCAGCGGCCTGACACGGCTAGATATCGATGTGGGCGTTAGCCCTCGCCCGGAACCCCCTTCACCGGCCCAAACTCCATGTATGGAGGCTGAGTGCCAATTTCGGCCAGCGCTGGCAAGGTATCGCAACATGTCTCAGCCAACCTCTGACAGCATGAAAGTGAGCTTGTTAGCTCACCCGAGAGCTGTCTTGGCATCGTCTGGCGGGTTGCATTCTGGTGTGGCGGCGCATCCTGGCATCGAGATTCTCTCCACGGCCACTGTCAATGTAGTCTTGATCTGGCCATTATCATAAGGTTATGCCCCGCTCCACCGGTCTACCGAGACTCAGATCGTCTGGCGTACCTATTGTATGTTCCATGAGACAATTCCGGAGGGACTTTGACAGGAGCTCCATGGTCTTTTGATGACTGGGATCCCTTGCAAGCTTGAGTTGCACAACTTGTGGTTGACAGTCTGTCTCGTCTCGGAGACTGACCGCTGTCTGGTCAGGTGGTGTGTAGCCCAAGGCCTACCTGGCCCCTTGCTCTCTGGACAACATCCCAGGGTGTGAGGTGATGTAGTCGGGAAAAGGTACGCATGTCTCACATGTGCACATTATTCTGCTCTTCCTTCCCAGCCCCAAGCGCCGATTGATGCTGATCACCGTACGAGCATCAGGCACCGTTGAGCCTAAAGAGAATTGAAAGTTGCGTGTCACCAAGGGTTACAGGCCGGTCGCAGACGAAGAGACCGGCATCGCCGTCGCCGATTGGCAGTCGCCGTTAGAACCCAACTAGGAATCCCAGTGGCCAAAAGGTGCACCGGATTTCTGTTCTGGTTGTGGTTCTTTTAGTCATCGAAGAAGCCGTGCTTCAAAGCCACAGAAACAACATGATGTCAGGAGTTGTGGCAGAAGCGGAAACCAAAAACAACCGCGTTCATGTCCTTGTGATCAGACACAGTGCCTTCCAGCGGACCAGACTGTCCGTTATCGATCGAGTTCGGGACAGAGATCGTAGGTAGACGATCTATGCCGGCTTCTCCTCGAGGATGTGATGAATACAACCTGGAAGGTCCAGCGGCAACAGAGAGACATGGGCGTCGTTGAATTTGCTGGGAAGTTCCGCATCAAAGCCAGAAGCAGTGCGACCCAGACTATCGGTTTGATCGCCTGATGACACGCGGCGGCGGCATGGACCACTTGGGAGCCTTCCGGAGTCGCTTGGGGCTGAAAGACACAACACAGCAAGGATCCTGGCGTGCTGAAAAACAGTCAAAATCAACCACCGAAAACATGCGGTTCAAGGATGGCTCCCGTTCGCGGTGGCCTTCATACCATGCAATCACCCGCAGAGAGCGAAGCGGCGATCGCCTATCATGGAAGGGGCGTCGAAGAACACTGGAGGTTTATGTGAGGATAGATAGAATGTCCGTATGGTAACGACTTGGTTGAAATGTTGCTTGGTATCACTTGCCGCCCGAAGCAACTTTGTAGCCACGCCGGCGACTAGCGCCCCCGAGGCATCCGTCCACAACATGGTCATCTTCGTGTTCACTGACCATGCCGCCAGTTGATGTACCATCGACAGTCCTTGTCCTTGCCCGGCCTTTTGATGACCTTGAGGAACTTCCTGCGCACTGTAACCGACCACAGCACACCGCTCTGGACTCAACACAGTAGTACGGATTCAATATTCTCCGGGCTCGCCATTGGCCACGCCGATTAGCCCCCGTCAATATTGGGACCATGCCCATGGCTAGGCTGTTCGCAGCGAGCTCGAAATGTTGATTTTTCGACAACAAACAGGCACAATCCCGAATACAGCATGCATTGCCAAACCCGACGTCGAGGACGACGCAGGGGCCGTGGATGCGTTGGCAGGCCGAGATACCTTATGATTCGGTCAAGCACGACTATGGGAGCCTGAGAAAAGTATAAATGCCGGTACACCAGGGCCAAGCAGACAGACGTTTAAGCGAGCAAAAGTCCTTCAGTCAAGATCTTATTTGCATCGACTTGACCCCCCTGAACGTCCCGTCTGTCTAACTGGATCCAAGGTCACGGTTATTAGACCGACTCATCAACTCACTGTACGTCAGCCTAGAAGAGGTACGTTGCTCCAAATACGGCAGTGCTCATGCTAACAACCGGCAGGCAGCATGGACAACAACTACGTACTCAGCAGCAGCGTGAACAACGGTCGAGAGGTCACGTGGGAAGCTGACCCAGAGCAACACCATCCCTCTGACGGTCAGGGAGCGCCGCACTACGGCGGAGACCCCTATTCGATTGAGCGTTTCCAAGCGGACACACCGCCGTGGACCCCAAACGAAGTCGGTGTCCCGCAGGGTCAGACTTGGCCCAGCAGCGATGACTA
This sequence comes from Coniochaeta hoffmannii, assembly GCA_030052785.1. Classification (NCBI taxonomy): domain Eukaryota; kingdom Fungi; phylum Ascomycota; class Sordariomycetes; order Coniochaetales; family Coniochaetaceae; genus Coniochaeta; species Coniochaeta hoffmannii. Next base: position 16,525 of record JANBVN010000275.1, read on the forward strand.
CGTTCCGGGAATCTTCCCGACAGACTCTCCGCGGTCTCGACAGGGTAACCAGGGTTCCGGCGATGATGCTCCTCTAGCTGAGCAGGAGGAAAAGGAGGAGAAGAAGAAACAGAAGAAAGCTGAGAAGAGTGGAGGAAAGAAGGGTGCCAAAGGGCCCTCAAAGAAGGACGCGAAGGAGAAGAAGGATGGCGACTCCAAGGAGAAAGGTCATGGCCGCGAGGGACGCAAACACTGACAGGGACAATTGCCCATGGTCCCTTGACCTCATCGGGCTGCCCTCGGCCCTTTGCCTATACTTTATCTTCTCAAGACCTGTCCTATTTGAATACAGCTGTGGAGGTTGCTTGATTCGTTGCGTCACGGAACAGGGGTTCACCTAAAACCAAAGAGTTCACTAAACAAGTAGGTTAGCAGAGCAGTAGCATATCTAGCAGAACTGAGAGACACACAAAGTTCTCCAATCTCCTCCCGTTAGAACAGGCTGTAGCAAGATGTAAACGAAGGTGTTTAGTGGAAAGAAGAGAGGATATGTGTATTGACGTACGTATCTATTGAGGCCAATCTTCTGATAGATAGATAATCCGTGCAACTCCGTGTGACAAACACCGATGTATGGTGAAGAGTTCCATGTTCCCTTTCAATGACACATGCAAAGACAGACAAACACGGTATCGGACAATTCTAGACTGGGGTGTTTCACCCGCAATGTCGATGATAGCAACACTCGGTTGAGACGAGGTTAAAATAGCTCTCTAACATGCGCACTCTCGGGACTAATGCCTTCGGTGTACGGTGAGACTCACCGGGGTCCAGAGGGCGAGAAGAGTCCACGCGTCCCTGTTCCCAGTGGTGACGTAGCGGCGCCCGCGCCAAGTTTACCTAATGCGAGATCTTAGCTTGGCGGACGCCTCAGGCTTGACAGGCATTGGGATTGAGGCGTCAGAGATTTCGCGGGGTTGTTGCTGCCAGAGGCCAGCGCGACGGCAATCGATATCAGGTCTCAATATCGATGTTAGCTTGAGATGGCAGTATGCAAGTCCGGCCAGGCAAAATGCGGGCAATTTCGAAGTCCAGGCGTACTGAGTTCGAGCTGACAGTGGGCGATACGGTCCCTGCAGGCGGCAAAAGGCCCGCTCGAGGAAGGCCGAAGGCACGCTGGGCTGTGTCCCTGCCATTCCTGTCGCAAGCAAATACGAGAGAGGTTCGCTCTTTCTGTGCTGGGGAGACGTGCTCGAAATGGGGTTCGCGTTTCTTGGTTCGAGATCAATCAATGTGACCATCATCAGCAGACCTGGATGCACCACAACAGGGAATAAGGAATAATAAGAGCACTACCTGCTTCGTACAGCGCGGTGCAATGCATAACTGGCCAATTACGAGGCCTTCTAAGCTGCAATGGTTGCAGTGGGAAAGACGGCTCACGCCAGTGGAATTTTGCCCGTCTCACCCACCTCGCAGGAAAAACGCTGGGCTGCGGCCTCCAGAACCCACAAGTGCGGACCGAACCCGATTCCCAGTTGTCGTTCGACCATCTCCATCTTTCCTTGTTCATTCCTCCACAATCACCACTACACGCTCAACCACGCTCGTTTTCCGACCATCGCGCGACCGCCAGGATTGATGGTTCGCAGAAACGAAAGGGCAGTGCTTCAATAGAAGCACATATCGGACTGTCGACCGAACAAACGTCGCTCGCTTGGGTCCGGCTGGATTGAGGCGGGACTCGTTCTTCGCATTGAACGACACCACCGCACAGAATTAGACTCTGTCGGCCGATCTGCGACGCACCCCAGCTCCCCAATAATAGACCCGCGACTCGCACTGGCGGAGGAGATTTCAGTCCGACATTTACACCGAAGGACTATCACCTACAGAAGACAGCGAAGGAGGTGGCATACTGAGCACAGGACGCCCTCTACTTCGGCTTCCCGCTAGTTGTTTCGCGACAAAGACGCAAGGGATATCGCCGAATAACAATACTGTAAATCGCACAACTGTCGAGGTACCTGCCTGGATCTTGTACCATCAGGCTGTCGATGACCGGCTAGCTCTGGTTCATTCCAACCTACAACTACCTACACTGCATCTATAGCGTTACCAATACCGGACCCTCCAAAATGGGTGCGTCCAATTGCTTAACCTTACTGCCCAACAACCGCTAACAACCCAGCCAGATACCACGCTCGTCCCCTTCACCACCCTACCGGCCTGCCTGACCAGCTGCGGCGTCCTCTTCGACGTTAACGGCGCATGCGTACCGCCCGGAGCCCCCACCGCCGCCCCCGAAGTTTATGACTCGTGTTTCTGCAACGACGCCCGGCTAACAGCCTACTCGACCGGCACAAACGGGCCATGCGACGCGGTATGCGCCGCGACGCCCGACGCCCTCGCCTCCCTCCAGGGCTGGTACACGGGCTTCTGCGCCAACAAGGGTGCCGTGCAGACCACGACGACGACGGGCGGCTCGTCGACGAGCACGTCAAGTCCGAACGGCGGGAGCAGTAACAAGGGCGGTGGGACATGGTAAGCCAAATCCCCCATTTCCCCCCTCTTCCTAAACAACCCCGACGAAGATGTCCTAACAAGAAGGTGATGGGACAGGCTTTCGACGCACTACCAATGGGTCATCTTCCTCGTCATCGTCGTCGTGGCCATAGCGGGAATCTGGATCGGCTGCTGCGTCTGGCGCCGCCACTACCTGCGCAAGAAGGACCGGCAATACGCCCTCGGCAAGCGCCTCGCCCACGCCACCGAGTCCGGCCGCGTCGTCCCCAACGCCAGCAACGCCGGCTCCGTCCACGTGCCCGGGGCGGGGCTGTTCAACCCTGCCCCCCTATCGGCGGCGGGTATCTACGACGAGGAGAAGCTGTCCAAGAAGCAGAGCAAGAAGGAGAGGAAGAAGTGGAACGTCACGCAGAGGACGTGAGGAAAAAAGAGTAGAGGGGAGAGAGAACAGGGAGAAATATGTGTTTTGCTTTTTGAGATGCTTTTTGGACAAAAGGATATCGGATTTCGAGCATGAAAGTCGCGATTGCGATGTTCCTCTCCTTTCTTTTCCCCAACGACGGAGGGTCTGGAGTCTGGCGTTGGAGGGGTCGGGGCCGATATATATACTGTGGGATAGGTCGGCGCGTGTCTGTCTGTCTGCGGATATAATCTCTTGACAGCCTTATTCTTTACATGATGATGCCTTAGCAGGCGTCGGCTTCGTATTCTCGGTCTAGTACACAGTATTTTTGGCCAGCTCGGCTGTACCGATGGACATGGCAGATAGGGACCAAGAGGTGTATCAAAATGCTGGGGAACCGGGTGACGGCTAAGGTACTAGACTTCGAGTCTAGTAATTTACCTCTGTTTATTGAAAATGAATATCCTAAATGGGAGGGACTTCACAGTCATATAACTGACAGGATAGTATCGCAGTGTAAGCCGGGGACACATCACCATAACAAACGGCATTCATATTGCTCCAGGCTCGTAGGTGTAAAAAAGCGTACTTCATAGGTATGATTAGTTACTCGTATTCGTTATGAACAGCCCTTCCAGTCGCAACAATGCCAATTTCTCATCAACACCAAGTCCCAATGATTCGCACCCAAGCATGCCGCCGAAGGCGTAACTTTCCCTGCCGTTAATCTCATCTTCTATATGGACACTCAGCTCTAACAGCAGTACTCGGCACCATGTAAATGACACAATGACCATTACCTCAACGGCAAAGCTTGCCCCTGAGAAGTCGCTCCTTGCTCCTCGGCGGCGTCCATGTACAGGTCGATCAAGCACCCGGCGGACCAAGCTTGAGTCGGGGACTACAGTTTTGTGTTAGCAGAAGTTGGTCCATAAACACTCACGAGGAGAGAAAGGAACTCACCGAATCAGCGCACTCCTCCCCGTTCTTGTTCGTCAACTCAGTCAAGCCCGCCCAGACACTGCGGTCGATCATCTGCTTGCAGCCGATCAGCCGCCTTGTGACCTGCTGAAACGCCTCGGTCCGCCCCTCCGAGTCGTTCGGATCCCGACGCTGCAGGTCGAACTTGAGCAGCGCCCGCAGGAAGAAGCCCGTCGGCCACAGCCACTCCGGGCCCTGGTGGTAGTTCCGGCCCTTGCTGGTCGCAAAGTCGTCGCTGTCCTCGCTGTTGCGGTAGTAAGGGCGGTAGTTGAGGTCTGCCGGGTCGAGCGTCGCCATGCCCGTGGGGCCGCGGAGCACCGCGTCCGCTACGCAGAGCGCGTGCATGGCGTGCTGGGGCTCGAACAGATCCGGCGCCACCGTCATGGCGATGGGGAAGTTGGGTCGCAGCTGGTAGTCCTCGTACTCCTTGCCGGAGCGGTACAGGTCCTTGTAGATGCCCCGGCGGTTGATGACGGCCCGGTTAACGTCGTAGGACGAGTCCTCGTGCGCCGACAGGGGGACGAAGAAGCACCGCTCGAAGTTGTCCTTGACCAGCTTCGCCCACGAAGCGTAGGATACCTCGGTGCCGTCCGCTTTCTTGACGCCGGCGTGGCCAAACTTCTTCTCCGAGTTGAGATGGGCGAGCCACTTCAGAGTGCTGTACAGTAGACCGATTATCTCCACTGCCGCGCCGTCTCGTGGCGTGCCGGGGACGCCTTTGCTGCCTGCCCGTTCGCTCTCGCCCATCTTGTCCATCCACGTACCGCAGTTGTGCTGGCTTCCGCCGAAGATCATGCCATTCTCCCAGTCGACCTTGATGTCGATGTTAAAACCCTCATCCTTCATTTGCATGTCGATGGTCGGACCGGCATTTGCTTCCCGGAAGCTCATGCCTTCAGCGTGCCTTTGGAGCGCCTCCTGAATGACCTCGCGGATGGTGCTCTCCTTGCTGTAAGCCCGAGGGTCGTCCACTGGGAACCAAGTGTCGTCGTACGGCAAGAACCGACGCTTGACCTTCTCGTCTAAAAGTGACAGACCGTCGGGGACGAGCCGCGTATAGTCCTGGATACACTGTAGGAAGAACCAGACCGAGTCACGAGAGTTGTATCGTGGGTTACTGCCGCTGGACAGCAGGTTGGGAATCATGCCATGCTTGAGAACGCTTGCGAACGCCAGAATGTGCTCCTTGGCCTCGGCGAACCGACCTGTTCCGAGATACAGACCGCGAAGCGAGATGAAGACGTCACGTCCCCAGCAACGTGCCCATTCCACAGCAAAATGAGGAAGACCTGCAGCAAGAGATGGTACGAGGCGGTCTGGCCACAGAGAAGCTGACTTGACGAGTCCAGTCTCCTGCACACTGACCATGGCCAGGCTTTGCAGGAACCACTGACCCTCACGGACGTTCTCGTTCATGAGCGAGACACCCCGCTCAAAAGCGGCCACATACGCAGTTCTCAACACCAGGCCGAAGTACCGCGGCAGCAGGAAGCTAGGGATTCCACGGATGGCATCAAACCGATCCTTGAGCCACGCGGCCGGCTTCTTCAACCTTGGATACTGCTCCGTCTTCGATGCGCGCTCCAGACGGCCGAGGGTATAGTCCAGAGCCCACTGACCATCACGCAGGTTCTGGCAGAGCGGATGTGCTAGGTTATTGTCTTTGATGATATCCTTGAGAATACTCCACCAACCCTGAAACCCTGCGTAGACGAGCTTGCCGTATCCCGGGATGTCGTAGACGCCATCTCTGCCGTCGCTGAAATCACGCTCTTCGGGCTCGCACTTGTAGAGGAGGAAGTTCAGATCGTTGAAGTCAAGATCAGCCATTGCTGCCTTGACCCCGGATGTCACGAAGTTGTCCAGTCCAGCTGAATGCTCAGCTGCCGGAATCCAGGTCTCAAAGAGGGCGATACTCCCGGGCGGGAACCGATCGCGAACGGTGATAATCGTGTCGTCGCCCTTGACCTCCATCCGGATTCCTGGCAAGTCGATGACACGGCTCGGCAAGCCGCGGAGGTATCTGGAGTCGTCCAGGACGTCTTTCTTGGACTCTTCACTCGTGTCCACCTCCAACATCCAGCTTCCGAGGTGGCGTACACGCGTGCCCTTGAGATGCACAGGATTGAAGGCACCGTTCCCGTTGCCGTATCCTGGGAAAGCGGTATGGGCAATCAAGAAGTAACCCTTCCTCGACTCCGGATGCACACGGTGGACCGTGATGTACTGGTCCTCGTGGTGGATGTGCGTCTCGTCGTATCCATCTTTGCCCATTAAAGTATGGATCTGGTTCAGCAGCTTCTTGATTCCTGCTATTCCGCCCTTCCCTCCGCCGATCTTGACAGGGGCTTTCGATGACTCCGATGTGTACAACCGGGTCTCACTGACCAGCTCGATCAACTTCGGGTAGATCTCATCGTAGCCCATGACGCTGCCCGTAGCACTGGCGCACATGTTGACGAGCGCGGCATTCGGCAGAGTATCCCTTGCATCTCGCTTCTGAGCAGGAACCTCATTGTCGTGAGTGCAGTCCATGAACAGAGCCTGGACCGGGTGAGGCTTGATGCGGCGGATGATCTCCCTCGACGTCTTTTCTCCATTGCCATTCCACATCTCGCCATTCTCCTTGGTCGGACTCCGGACGTCCGCCTTGGAGACCTCATCGACCTCGAAGCTACCGATTGGTCGACCGCCGTGGCGATGTACGAGCCTGCTCAGCTCTGCGGTGCTCCACGCCTGCATGGCCTCCCGAATGAGCGAGCTCAGCCCGAGCCTCCTCACGAAGACGTAGTCCATCTCCTCGCTGCCAGAAAACAGTTCTGCAACCACGTAGAGGTCCGGCCGCACGCGTCTGGCTTCATCCAGCATGTGCTCAGCAACATGCAGAGGAGTAGAGTGACAGTTGTCGATGCGGAATCCGGCAAAGTACTTTGCCAGCATACGCGCGTATTTGGTCATGTGCTCCCAGAGATACGGGCTGTCTTCAGGTCCGCTGCCATAGCGTAGTTTGACACAGTCGCCCCAGACAATAACCTCACGACGAAGGTAGACGCGAGAGTTTGGGCCAGCATTGTCCACCAGGGCGTTGCCAGCCCACACCCAGCCGTTGTTGACGAGAACGAGGTCTCCTTTCTTGTGTTTAGCCGTCTTCTCGTTTTGCGGCAGCCGCGTAAAGTAGCTCTCGATCAAGGGGTTCTTCTTGTTGATAGGACCGAGCTTTGGGCCATGGTCGTCGAGCCGGACGTACTTTATGCGATTGAAGAGCTGCTGAAGGATCTCGGCCATCTCATTGTCATATTCTTGATAGAGCGGGAGGTTCGCATCGTCCAGCACCTCGACCATTTTCGTTCTGGCCGCAGCCGTATCGGCGGCACTCGGACTGCTTCCGTCATACTTCCCGAATATGGCAGACAGCAAGGCAGCTCCAATGGCGGGGTTGATATGCCTCCGGAAGCGCTCGCCAAGGCGGTCGTTCCCTTGCAGGCCAGTCCTGACGAAATCGGCCTGTTCCTTGAGGCTTGCAGCCTTCAGAGCCTCGATTCCTCCAGCACCGATGACGTTTTTCGGGAACGACGCCTTTCCGGCCACCCAGGCCTCCACTGCGGCGTCCGCATCTCTGTCGACGTTGAGAGCATAGTATTCCCAGAGCCTTATCTGCGCAATGACCTCGGACTTGATAGCATCCATGATCTTGACGAGGTCATCCATCGACTTTAAGTCCGTCGGGAGGTTGAGCTCGGGAAGACGGTCTCCAAGCTCAAGAAGCTTGCTGTCGAGGAGGTAGGCGGACTCTAGCCACGGAGCCGTGGTCAGATTGTAGCCCGCCTCAGGGTGCTCCAGAAGCCAGGCGCTGTTGTGAGCGGTGTGGTTGAGGACGATATCCGTCAAGCTCAGCAGACCGTGGTTGCGCTCTAGGCTGTCCACCATCTTCTGGACGTCCTTCTCGCCGTCAGGGAAGCACGCAGGATCCCAGCCCAGCTGATCGTACAGGCTATATGGGGAGTTTGATGCGCCGCGGACCTGCAGCGGGGTGAAGTGAATCATGTTGTAGCCCCGATCGCTGATTCCCCGCAAGTGGCGCTCCCAGTCGTGGGGATACTTGCCCATGAACTTGCTGATGATCGAGAAGACAGAGAGAGCGGCCAGCGGCAGCGGCCGGCCGTCGAGACTGAGCCGTGGCGCAACATCGATGTAGTACAGCGGCGTCTTCTTGTAATCCACCTTTGACGATGCGCTCTTAGCTTTCAGGTGCTCCGACAGATCGGGCAGTTCGGCGTAGGTGGTGTAGAAGGCGAAAGCGCCGGGTTGGGTGATGGGGACGGATATCTCGATGGTGCGGTTGAAGTCAGGGACGAGCCTACAGGGGCACATAAACGGTCAGTTCTCGAGGCCTTCCAGTTGTCAGAGTCTGATTTGTCCAGGGGCATCCTCTTACTTGAACTCGCGAAACTTGTCCCTTCGAAACTCAGCTCCGGGCTCCGGGATGTTCACCCATAAGCTGCCATGCCGACAGATGCTCGACGTGCCCTCAATGGCGAACCGGATGGTTATGGGGTCGTTCGTTTTCGGAGCGAGCCAGATGTACTGGCCCGGCACATTTGGCGAGCCATCGTCGTTCAACGGTAGGAGGTAGACCTCGTTGGACATGATGGTTTTGGGGACCATCTTGGAGAAGTTGGGGGCTGCGCGAAGCTTTAGCTGCCCCACGTTGACTCTTTACACTATGATGCGACTGGGAGAGCAGCTCATCCGAACAGGCATCGGAGGGGTTATTGTATGCAATTGCAGCTCTCGGGCTGAAGCAACGATGGCAGGTTTAGGTAGTTAATAGGGGCTGAGCAAGGGAAAAGCCGAGATCAACTCTGAAAGACATGCAATGGGCCTGCTTGAAGTCGAATAAAAATAAGATGGGTGAGGGGACGGAAACCGACAGTCGTGATTTTGCTCGCGACAAGAGGCAGAGAAGAGAAGTGAAGACTAGCAGTCTATACTAGTACCTTGGTAGTGCTAGGCGTGGGGTGGAATCGTACTAATACATACTAGATTTTGCTGAACTCGGTAAGTGCCAACCATCGAACTTCCATGCCAGGAACCAGTCATTTTTTACAAGGGATCAGATGTTCTAGCGAGTGGGAAGGCGAGGAGGTGAGGGTCGATGCGACCCGGAGGAAGCAGCCCGGTACGACATTATACCTTGCTGGACCCGGCAGGTGCTAACGGACGGTCATTCTTGCAGTAAGTAGACGGGAAATAGTGACGAGGGCTGGATCTCATCAACTCCAGGTTAGGTTGTTATTGCAGGGACCGCTGAGACTAGACATAAGGTAGTAGCAGGAACTGGCCTTGGAGAGGCTTCGCACTCTCGCAGCCGACTGGGGAATTCAAGCGATCAAGCAACCGGGGGATAAGAGGCTCCTCTTTGGTGATACAATACACTAGGCGGAAGCCATCGCTTTGATGCCCGCATCAGAGTGGGAAGTTTCGTTGTGTCCATGTGGCTTTTCCCACTGACGTTCGATGACATCAGAGATGTGGAAATGCCCCGCGCGAGGCTAAGACGGGAACCCCCTGTCCAAAAGTTTGCTGAAGCTTCCAAGGCAAGAAAGCATCAACAAAACCAGGGCGTCGATTGACCGCTTGTTGATTGTTGTTGTGAACGAGCTGCAGCGGGTCTGCAAAGTCCCGTGTCCCTGAATATCACCCCGTCCACTCTCACTTAGACTTAGTGATCATCTGATCCAGGGCACTGGGACCAAGCACGAGTATCAATCCAACAAGAGGTGGCCCGAGTGACATGGGAGGTGGGTCTGAGAAGGGCACAAAACGTCTTCCCCCAACAACAAGTTGTTAACAGCAGAAGCTTCATTCCTCGTGGCAATCAGCTGGGAGTCCCATCGGATGCGAAGCTGCGCCGTGGCGCTGTTAGAACCATGGGTGTAAGGTCTTACTCGTTCGGGATGGGCGGCCGGAGACGATGTGGTAGTTAGTTGGCGAGGTGCACGGACTAAGTATGGTGGTTGCTGCAGGGTTAAGGTACACGTAGGAGGGGTTGAGGTTGCTAAGAGCTTTGCTCGTTGTTCCCAAGGGGCTCTTGGCAAGTTGGTCCGTTTCCACAGCCCAAGATCTCTACGTGCATGTACGCAGTACGAATAGGTAATAATGTCGTGGACGAAAAGATGAGTGAACCTCAGACAACTGGCCTGAATGGCTCTATTGATTGTTCCACACACCCATGATACTCCCGCCTCCCGCCGCCCTCGCTGTGGCGGTGAGACGGACCTGTGCCACGCGTCCCTCAGACACCAGGTTGTGGCGCATTCACATTACGGCGGATACCGGCACGACGGCACCAGCAATGAGGCGGAGCTCCGGTCTTGACAGGCATGTCGAATAAGTCGGGACAATCGTGAACTGAGCTGCGTGGTTGGCCAGTCAGGTGAGGTCGTTGTGGTCATGGCCCAGCTGTTTCAGTGGGATGTTTGGAGTCCTCCGGCGGGCACCTGAGGCTGTGTTTTAGGTGCCTCAGAACCTGTGACACTTTGCATTGCGGTCCGTGCACGGCTTTAAAGTTAGCATTGGCGCCCAGCCTTTTGAGATCAGCTCGTCTCGTCCCTGTTCCTTGGCATCAAACCTTCAACCTTGTGTTGCCTAATTCGATTCGTGCGCATTCCAGCCATCATCTATTCCAAAACTTTCGGCAGCCTCGTCGTCCATACCACGGTCGAGCCTCCGTTAGATCGCAGACTTGACAATGTCGGCCCAACAATACTACCAGCAAGGCGGTCCTCAGTACGGTGGCCAGCCCCAGGGCTATCCTCAGTATCCCCAGCAGGTGAGTCGCCTTGACTTGCGCATCATGCGACGCGGGTAATGGCAAGTTGCTGACCCTTGCGGCGTTCCTAGTCCTACGGACCCCCTCAACATGGAGGCGGCGGCTACGGGTATCCTCCTCAACAGCAAATGCAATACCAACAAGCACCCCCTCCACGACGTAGCGGCGGCGGCGGCGGCGGTTGCTTGCAAGGCTGTCTGGCTGCGCTGTGCTGTTGCTTTGTATGCGAGGAGGGATGCGAATGCTGCGCCGACTGCTGCGAGTGTGCCGCGGAATGTTGCTAGACAATGACGATGAATGAAGGACTATCAGCGTTGCGACGAACCTTGAGAGAGCCGACAGTTGCAATATTCGCCTTTGACTGGGATTGCTCGGCGCAAAGGTTGATAGCCGAGGCGTACATGTTGGCATCATTGTTGCCCTGGACCAAACCGGCTCCGTCTAACTCGACAGCGACTTTGGGCCACGGATTATCGTGGCTTTCCAGAGCACATGGTGAGGCGTACGAGCTTATGAACTCATGAGGGAACCATCTGCGAGCGTATATACATCCATTAGCGAGGGAGGGTTGGGTTAGCAGAGGAGGACAGTCTTGTATACGGACAGTATGGACGACCAACTGCTTTTATTTTCTCCCAGGCTTCATCCAATTCCTTCTTACTCTGGTCTGCAATGTCTCTATACAACCCGGCGATCAAAGAACCGAGAGGCGCATGCATAGTGCTGTTCGTGCTCCTCTGCTTCTACTGCTCTGAGACGCCTCTCCTTGCCTGTTAAAACCCCATTGCCAGTCGTATCTACGTAACCCCCCCCAGAAGCGCTCTATTTACCTTATACCACAAGTCGTCCTTCGTTTTAGCGACCTGGCACGATGTGGCCGAGATTACATGCACCAAGGTAGGCAAGCACTCGAGGCACAGTTGATGGCGCGCAGCGTCCTGCGCAACAGCCGTAAAAGTCCAGCTTCCAGCCGCTGGGGATGGTTGACGCAAGTGGGGCTGGTTACCTTGCAACCTGAAGGTGCCTTACCGCTGTCGCTGCCCCGCTTCCTCCTGTTGCGTAATTGCGTTAACAGACCCTGACTGCACTGCCTCGCCAACCAGCCCGCCTTTCCCCAACTTGCAGCTGCAATTGCAAGCTCTCGACGAGTGTGTGCGAGCTCCTTCACGAACAACATCACTGCTATTCATCTCTTCCTTTCCTATCGTTGCACTTCGAGGAGAGTTAGGCACAGCAGAGCGCAAACGCCAGGACACAATGGCATCTCTTAATCTCTCGGTCAACGGGCCGTCGATCAGGAGCAGCTACGCCGGCGTCGTCAACGCTGTCATCCCCAAGTCTAGCTCATCCACCTACGCACATTGGGCTCTGTTCTCTGTCCAAGCTCCCCTTGTGAATGCCTTCCAACCAGACGGCGGATCGAAGGAAAGCATTCTCAAAGTACAGTCAACAGGAGGTAAATGCAATGCTGAGGGCCAAC
>JANBVN010000276.1:0-28357 GCA_030052785.1 Coniochaeta hoffmannii
GGGATGACGGAGTTGGAGAGGGCGAACTTGGAGGCTGAGCAGAGGCTGCAGGATGAGGAGGATGAGGAGGAGGAGGACTATGATCCGGGTAGTGAGGGGGAGAGTGAGGGCGAGGGGGGGAGTAGCGAGGAGGAGGATGGGGAAGGAGATGGGGATGAGGATGATGAGGAGGATGGAGACGAGGAGTAGGACTCTTGGGACTATTCTCCCTGTAACATTATCAACGTGTTCGGCTCGAGCGGTACGATAAAAGCGCTGGAATGGAATAACCCCGTAGACCGACGAGCGAGTTATGTGGAATTGCTTGCAATATATTGACCACTTACTTCCATGTATAGCTTGTCCCTAACTCCCAGCCATGCCCAACACGTGTATATGTTGCTACGAAAAGAAAGAAATGCAGGGGATGCTCGCTGTGCTGTACCGCCCACATATTACGCCGCCGTAACCCCTTCAGCACTCTCCCTCTCCTTCTCGGCCTTCTTAGCCTCGGCCTTCTTGTTCTCCGTCTTGGAGCTCGACTTGTCGTCGTCCCCGTCATCCTCGCCGTCGTCGCCCGCGGCCCTCTTCTTCCCCTTCTTCTCCTTGTCCAGCACGTCCTTGACCTCGTCGCCCAAGATCTTGGTCTCGTCCCACTCGACGTCGTACTCGACAGCCACAGCCTTGATCTCCTTCCTCAGCGCGTTTGCCTCCTCCACCAGTCCCTCCCACTTGCGGAGGTCAAACCCCCTGCTCTCGTACAGCGCGTTCTGCCGCCGCGACACGGTGATGTTCATGGCAGCCTTGTAGCTCAGGTCGCGGTTGATGTACAGGAACCACAGGTAGCCCCCCATGATGGTCGTCAGCCCGGCCAGGTACGTCACGGGCTCGACCAGGTCCCAGCCGTACTCGGTCTGGAAGGTGATGTAGTACACCACGCCCCACCAGCCGCTCAGCAGCACGAAGCCGCCCTTGGCGAGGCGGTGGGCGCTCCGGTGGGCCAGCTCGTCGCATTCGTGCTTCAGGCCGGCCATCTCCTCGATCTGGCGCGTCATCTTGCGCAGACGCATGCGCATGTAGTACGTCCGGTCGTTGAAGCTGGGCACGCCGACGCGCATCTCGATGCCGTAGCCCTCGACCTCGATGGCGAACTCGCGCCCCCTCGCGGCGTCGCGGATGAAGTCGCCCATCTCCGTGCTGCTACTCCACCGCACCCAGTTCTTCGCCTCCTGCTCCCTCTTGGGGCCTTCGCGGCCCAGGCCGGAGAAGGAGGCGACGTTGGGTGGGGTGTCGACGTCGCCGCTCGCGGCGGCGCTGGCCGAGGGCTGGTTCGTCTCCTCGCGGTGGCGCAGCTCGGACTGCGTCGTGTCCTCGTCTGTGGAGCCCTCGGTGTCCTCGGCGCGGAAGTAGACGTTGGGGATCTTCTCCTTGCCGTCCTCGACGACGGGCGGGAGCTCGGCTTGGATAAGGCGCTCGACGTAGGAGAGGGGCTGCTGCGGGTGTACGAGGAGGGCGAGTGGCTGTATCTCGTCGTTGGCGGAGATGGAGCGCGCGTAGTCTTTGCTGTTATTCCGCCGGTCCTTCTCGACGCGGATGGGGAGGGGGAGGATCAGTTTTAGGAGACGGGTCGGGGTTGTTAGGAGTTTGCCTAGACAAGAGGACACCTCGGAGTCAGTCCTGACGAAGCCGGGTTGAGGTATGGGAAGTGCGGGTGTTACAAAGTGCTTGGCTTACCCTTTCTGAGCGGCGGCTTCTTCTCGTCGCCGGGCTTCTTGACCGGCGGTGCGTCGGCATCATCGCGGTGCCACGGCCGCTTGACCTGGTGCTCCCGGACTCTGTCTTCCTGGTCGTGGTCGGCTAGCTTGGCCAGTTCGCCGTCATCTCGTCTTGCGGCACATGTTGTGAATGGCACATAAACTGGAGCCTTTCCTCGGCAGATTCCGGCCAGCAGCTGCGACGGCTTGGAGCCCAAGGTTACCTGCAGCGGTAGCCGCCTGCACGCATAGTTCATCGCGGAAGCATACAGTGATTGCGCCCCCTATTTTGACAGTCCTCAGCTCGGCTCTTGTCGTAAAGTGGTGTTGTGGTCCCGAGTCGAGGTTGTCATGGCGGCAAGCACAATGTTGGCTGGCGCGAGTCGTGTTGCGCGCATTGGGATACACTGACGTCACTGAAGCAGGAGAACAGGGTGTGGCTGCACGTGACAACAACCACTGTAGCTGGGCGAGCCATGACTGCTGTGTTCTGAGATGCTGTAATAACAAACACGCAGAAGTCGAATCAATTACTGACCCATCAACATCGGAAGCTTACTCGAGCCTTCCAACGGCTATAACAATCGATCATCTCGTGGGCTCGTGCGGTTCAGACGACGGCAATGCCCGTGGTCTTCTTCTCTTCCCGTAGCATTCGCGGCTCGCCATTCAACCCCACCACGCCGACCGGGAAGAGTGGGGCTGGCCGTTGACTCTGCAAGGTGGGGGTGCGCAGGAGATGTGCCGGCTGCTGGACGGACGCCGTTGATGATCCTCCGCACTCGCTCATGCATGTAAGAACTACACCTTGGGATCACCACTGCATTGCGACCCCTGCCGTCTCTGCCATTTCGAAAGGATGGCGTAATCCAGACGGCTTTGTTGTCATATGGCTCCGTCTTATCTCTTGTCCCCCAACTATGCTGCTACTATGGCGATACTGAGGGGTAGAATGACCACTTGACGAGGTCTTTGAAGACAAGTAAGTAGATAACAGGTGAGCATGTGTTCGTGGAGTCTGTGACGAGAGAACACACGGTTTGTTTCGGGTCCAGAGGTCAAGGGGGACTTGACGAGGCGGTTCTGCCTTGAACTGCGAGTCTAATCAGAATCCAAAGGTGCTGGCAGATAAGTAAGCATCGGGCTGAGTGAGACATGTCTCGAGCCCAATAGAAGAAGTCTGGACTCTCGAGTCACGGACTCGAATACAACAGCATTTTAAGTTGATGGATTCCCACAACGACATCTTGATGGCAAGGTCACGCTCAAGCCGTTATCGGACGGATGCTGGCCTTGGATCGGCATACATCGTCACAAGCACCACACTCTCTCGTCGTTATCTTGCCGTCGTTCTCGAGTAATGTTTTGTGGTTCGCGAAACTGGACCTCGGGATTATCAGCTGTTTACTTTGCATCAACGACGAGGGTCAAAATCTCGGGAACAACGCGGCAAGCGTCTGATCACAGGAACTTTTCTATGACGAGATCGTGAAGCAGCTGCATTGCTCATCATGTCACCAATATGCATGACAACACGTCAGGCATGTCTGCAGGGAGAAGGCGGTGAAGTGCGTTGCCCCCCCCCAGAGTGGGAGCCAGAACGAGCACATCGGGATCTGGACAGTCGCTCCAGTCATGGACAAGCACTGACATGTTCTCAGCTCATCACTGCCGGCACCATGCGGGTCTCTGCCCGGGGTGTCTTCGTAGGTCAGGCCCAATTGTAGGAGACTTGCCTGACTTGGTCGAACACACCATTCGGCAGTGGACAGCAGGTTGCATGCATGGCCTGACACCAGATTGCCCGTTTAGGGAATTCTGGTGGAGAAGAGTGTCCGCCGTCGTAACCCTTTCACGGACTGCATGTGCAAGTCGTCTCTGATCCGAAGAAATAAGTAGGACATCGGAGCGTCCCGAAATACAAGGTCATGTCATCCACCATCATCTTGACGGTGTTCCGGGTAATGGAAGTGTCCTTCGGTATTTAACATGTAGCGTCTGCCAGTTCAGGGGTCCTGATTATTGCGTCTCTTGCTCAACACCATCAAGCAACATCACTAGACATAATCTGTCGATTCACCCCGAGTGAAGAGTACATCTATACAAATACCAACTGCAACTCGTAAACTTTTACGCACTTTATCACCCAGCGTAGTCAACAATGACGGCAGTTTACCACAAACCTGCTAAACCCAGCGACCACCATAGCTATGGTATAATGTCCGATAGTCCCCGGCGCAGTTCCACGTCGTCGTTCAGCAGCACAGACGACGACGACATGATCGCACCATGTCCGTCGGAAAAGAAAGAGGCCCGCCGGATACACGCTGAACATCTCGCAACAACAGCAGCACCATCACAGCAAGCACGACCACCACAGACGGAGAGGCCCAAGTCGTGGCGGAACGAGACCTCCCACTTCAGCCCTCTTAGCGGCGACACGGACGACACCGACCCGACCGCGCTCTGGCGGACGATGCTGGCCATCCAGCGCGCCTTTGGCTGCTACAACTCGGCGCGGATGAGGGCTGCCATCGAGATGGGAGACGACCAGGACGTGCCAGTGCGTGAGTCTAACCCCCGTGTTCATTCTCTGACGTACCCTGGCCAAAAAGGCTGACAGGCAGGCTCTAGCATCCAAGACATGTCTCGACCTCCTCAACGATAGCATCGCGCAGCTCCCCGAGGAAGCCAGGCGGCAGCTCGACGACTTCCTCAGCAACGAGTCCGGCTCGAGGCGGCGGAGCAGCAGCTCGTGGAAGCATCGCCTGCTGCATGGCCCCTCGTAGTCAGCATTAGCAAGGCTGGTTGGGGATCAGACGTTTGCGGACTATCCGACTGTTATTGGTGTGTGTAAGGGTCATGGTCCGAATGGTCCACGATCGCGATGCGGACGGCTGGGATGGTGTCATTCATCGCCCAGATGCAAGCGCCAAGTGACATGTGACTGGAGTTTGGATGGGAAGGGACAAAATTGGTTCCCTGTGGACGGTGGGAAATATTGGAATATTGTATACCCCTGATGCGGATCGTTTAATGCGCGGGCAATTTGAAGATCGTCTATTTGGACGGTACAGCTGTTTCCATGGCCCCTGTGGTAGAGATCGGGTAGTAACCATGCTTCACTCCGAATACCGCACCTTCGCATGTCTCTCACGCGAAACCCATTACTTCCATGAAAACCAACTCGCTGCAACAGCCATGGATAAGGAAAACGCCCCCAACTTAACCGACCTGCCCATTTTCAGCTGGCCCGCGATTCCGATGCTCTGGAAGAGGACGCACAGCAGCGCCGCCTCCGTCCGCATGCGGGTGCCGCCAAGGAGTATTAGCGCGGCCATCGTAGTGTCCATAAAGGATGAGGCACGTCAACTCGACGCCTGGGGCGTGGTCGATCTGGTAGCGGTAGAAGGCGGGTGTGTACCGGCCATGGGTGAAGCGGCTGAAGGCGCCGAGGGCGCAGAGGCTGATCAGGTAGAGCCTGGGGAGTTCTTGAAGGGTTTGGGTTGTCATCTTAAGTGTTTACGTTGATCTTTAGGGAGTAGTATCAAGAGGACGGAAGATAGTGGGCAACCACTTCCATTTTACAGTTTACTTACCTTCTATGCTGCGCGTCTTACGTCTTACATCAGTGATTAGAAACGTCGAAAGATCAAGGCAAGGGGCACTGTTGCCCGGTATGGTTTAGCTGAGCTACCCTAGAGCTGCTTCCCCCAATGTTGTGGTGCGCCAATCATTCCGCAACTCCACTTTGTGTGCACGACAAAGTCTCGATGTCAGATACAGAATTCTTTGCCATTCTCTGAGTTGTTGAAGATCGCTTATTGTCACACCCTCAGCCGAAGTCTACCTTTTATATCCAATCTTGCTCCGGCTGCACGAGACTTGGAAGGACAACACCTAGCCGCTGACAATATAGATCAGCGTGACAACACCACGACTTGATCATCCCCCCTGAACGCCGTGCGCCCGTTTCAACCCTTCACCTTCTTAGCGTGCTTCGTGTGCTTCTTATGGCACCCCGGCACGGTCCTAACGGCAATAGTATAGTTCTGCCCCGTCTGCGCGACGGCATGCACAACTACATCCTCCCCAAACGGCCACTCCCCCTTTTCGCCGTTCGTGTTCTCGTCGTACTGCGCGAACTCCTGGCGGTCTCCCAACATGTCCTTGGCCGCCTTCAACGCGTCGGCGCGGTGGACGTAGACACCCTCGATCTCGGTGTGCTGCATACTCCCGCTCCGGTCCTGGTCGTAGTCAATACGGGTCTGGATCACGTAGTGCAGGTGGTCCGACGCCGAGGGCAACCTGGGCGTCTCGTCAGGCCCGCCGGCGGGGAGGTTCTCGTTGTTGACGGTCGTGTCGAGCCTCACCAGGAACTCGTGGCCCGCGGGCGCCTTGGCGTAGACGACGGTGCCATCGCCGTGGGTCCAGGCGTCCTCGGGCGTCTGCGGGGTGCGCACGGCGTACTCGAGGAAGTCGTCGGGCTGGTAGTTGAGCTTCTCCAGCGCGTGGGCGGCGAAGGCTTTTGCGGCCGAGAGGGAGGTGTGCGTGCCCAGCGGGTAGGTGGAACGGGTGTAGCCCGATGTGTCGTCGTGGAAGTCGATGACGGTCAGGAGGGTGTGGTAGAGCAGCTCCGGCACCTCCTGCTTGTTGTTGTTTTCTTGAGTTGCGGCCATTGTTGTGTCTCTGGCTGCGGTTACTAATGCGTTGTTGTACTCGTAGGTCAACTTTGGTAAGTGATGTTCTGAAGAAACTGTTAATTGGTCTTGTCCACGTTGGGACTGAGCGAGGGATCGGACCACCACGTCCTCATATACACGCACCCTTTCCTTCGGCACTTCCGGCGTGATCACGTGTGAGACCGCTGATGTCAGCTCTACGAATGCCGGTCAAAGGTGCGCTGCGTGATCGTGGAGCCGACATGTTCCTGCATCTCCTGAGGTCTCTGTCGACGTTTAGCGGAGACCGAAGCGTCGCGAACCTGGACTCATCAAGGTGCACGTGTTGGGCGACTGCTGAAGCCATGACGGGGCGCTCTAGACCCATCGCCCAGCGTGGCGCTTGTTCCTCCTTAAGATCTCGTATCGTCTCATGATCACTGTCATCATGAGGAATCGACGATTGCTGCAGATGCTGGCGGTTGAAGTGTGGTGTGATGCAAGACCGACAACTCCGCATCTTCCCCGCGGATGCCTTTGCAAGCATCACGCCACCATCGAATATCTTCATACGTACTTCATACCTGTCCCCGCAACAACTTTGCATGAACTGATACTAACAATTTGTCCAGGCTGTTCTTTTGATGCAGGCAAGGTTCATTTACGCTTGGCTCTCTGTCCTGGATTGGACTGCATGACCGGCCCGGAGCCTGAGTATGGAGTGATGCCGGCATGGAGCGATGATGTGTCTTGTCTATACTGCCCATTCTGAAGTTTACATATCCACATAACATTCCCCTCTCCAGGGCATGATCTAATGACGACAAGTAAACCACGAAGAAAGTCACTGCTTCAACCTGACTCGCCAGACTGGCTTCTACGAAACACCAACCCAGGACAGTCCCCCAGGACCAACCTCCGATCAACCCCATCGACTTCTCCCCCTTAACACTGGAGTCCGCCCTCGATCCGCAGTGCTTCATCCTCCCCTCCCAGCAAACCGCTCAAGCCATGTCGGCCTACTTCACAACGCACCACTTCTCCCCTCACTGGACGACGCCCCGTCACCCGCAAGCCGACGAGGCCCATCTCCATCCGCCCCCGATAACGACAACCATCACCGCCCCCTCCATCGCACCCCCTCACCCCGCCTCCGCCAGTGAGGCCCCGTCGCCGTCCTACCGGCACCTGACCCTCGACACCCTCGCCCACCTCCTGCACGACTTCCACGTGCAGTCCTCCAGATCCGCCGGCGACCGCGACCCCGTCACCCATAGGACCGTCGCGCGCCCGCACTTCGACCTCCTCGAGAACAAGACCCTGTACGTCATCTACGGCGAGCTAGCCGGCCTGTCCCGGAAGGATGTCGAGGTCGAAGTCAACGACCACCTCTTCACCATCACCATCTCGGGCCACCTGAAGCGTCTCGCCCCGCAGCCCGCGCAGCGAGAAGCCGGGACGGCGGCGGCGGCGGACGACGGTGTGGGCGTCGTCCACCGCGACCAGGTGGCCCAGCCCGCAGCGGCCGCGGGGCAGGTCGGCGGCAAGGCACCGGAGGGAGCAGCAGCAGCAGCACCCACCGCCGAGGGCGATTCGGGGACGGAGAAGGTGCTGGATCAGGACGTGCATTGGCACGTTACCGAGCGGAAAGTCGGGGAGTTCAGGCGGGCGTTTCAGTTCCCTATCGAGACGGTGGACATGGCTGCCGTGAGCGCGAGTATGAGGGATGGGCTGCTGTGTGTCACTGTGCCGAAGAAGTTGGCGGAGAAGAAGGAGGGGGCTGCGAGGAAGGTGGAGATAGCATGATCTGCGTTCTACGTCGCGAATACCACCGGGTCAAGACTGATATGTACCGGTTTTCTGAACGGTACTGATGTTACGAATGCAGTGTTCTGAATCTTCTAATACCCTATCATTGAGATGGTTGTAATTCCGCTCGCGTTTGCATTGCGACGACCTGGGCTGTCGTCACCAAGTTCTTCAATCGCTTCGCGGACAGGCTGGCAATTTTATGGACTTCTTTGCCATGGACCTTTCTCTACTTGATAAGAATGCAGTACGCCGACGTGAGAGTTACGCTCAAGACGATGTCAATTCGCCACCCATGTCAAGGTGACGGTATTTATCGGGATATGTTTTGGCGGATCACCTTTCCCAGCGCTAAGGTTATAAGGTACTCGAAGATGTACGCGACGCAAAGCATTGGAACAAGGACCTGGAACCATCTGCTCTGTAGTACAAGGTACAGAAGACTGGGAGATATGAGCTGATTGTGTCTCATCATCCTTCGCTGAGAGATTCACGTCTGCGGGTGTGTTGCTTCTGTCACAATCCTCCGAGGAACAGATACCTATTGTGAACTTCCATCGGTATCTATGACCGGTCGGTCATTGCTTCATTCACCACTGTGGAAGCTTGCCGGCGTGCTCTCTGAAGACTACCAGGGTCGGCAATCCAAAAGCTATGAGAAACATGAAGATCGTCCGTTTCAGGGCAGAGCGCCTCTCCTTTAGCAGTCTCTAGACGTATAGGTCATGAAAGCTACACACTGCCTGGTTACATGCTTTTTAGAGTAAGGGACCAGGCCTGTTCGATAATATGTAACCGAAATTGCTTACGAACGAGTGCCACCCTATTCAGATGCAGATATTCCTGCCTACCTTACCTCGGCGGCGTATTGCTGCTCTATGTATGACCTACATTGGTACAACTGGATACCGTCTATATCGCCAACATTGGACAGCCCCTGAACCAGTCCTTGTTACCCCGTAACATAGACGAAACCAGGTATCTTAGAAATTTCTCTTTGTGTGCTTCCCTCCAAAATACCTCGGGCGACGCCAACTACCGGCTTGTCACCCTCGTCCAACAACACGTCAGTATCATCTACTACTGCTGCCGCCACAACATTCACGAAAGGCTTACCATCTCGTCTAATGACAGCCGCGGTCATCCCCCTCCGGAGCACCACATCATCTTCAATATCATCGCAGTGACCTTCATGCACACAATCTCCGGCACAGCACCTCGGTCTGGAACTGTGGAACTCGGGTGACCTTTCTCACCACCCCTTGGCCTTAACCACTGTGGATATATCCAGGCAGGAGGTAGCAAGTTGAGCCTGCTCACACCAAAACATACTCTTCCCCGAGACGCATCACTTCCCCCTCAAATTCCCGGTCCATCGCCCCCCGGAGATAACACTCCCCGAGCAGACACCGCCCGTTAGCTGCCACGACAACGGGCGTCGGTCGCGTCAGAAGCGGCACTCTACCACCCGCCAAGACCAAGACCTCGTCGTCGGCCTTGACACCCTCCATACCCGCCGGGCCAAGCCCGAGCATCCCGGAATCCGTCAGGAACGCGGTCTTCCCCCGCGTGGCGGAATGGCAACGCTGCGCGTACGAGCCTTGCTTTGTGTTTCCTGAGCGAGCAAACCTCTGCGCGGCGAGGTACTGCACCATGGTCCGGAAGGCGTCCTGCAAATGCTCGCCTTCTAGAACCGCGCCGCTTTCATCGACGTCCATCATCAGGTCCGCAAAGTCGGCGGTGTGCTGGGGGATGGTCTTCGTCGTCGCACTGGTTCCGGCGGGAGTGACGATCTGACCCGCCTCGGCGCGGCCAGCGGTGAGTACCAGCGCGATGTCGGCCGCGAGCCGATCGTCGATAGCTCTTGAGCCCGCCGACGTCGCCCAGTGGACCATCTCCGCAGCTAGAGAGGCAATGCGCAGCCACGTCTTGTCAGATGATACGGCAGACGGCGCGAGCTTGGGATCGTAGGGCGCGACGCGGGCGACGCCGGCGGCCTTGACTCCGCGCACGGCGCACATGAAGTACGCTTGGCTGTTGTGGACCTGACGCCAGCAGCGGATGGCGGGATCGTCGAGGGTGCAAGCCGAGAAGTTTTCCGCCGTCGCGTGGGGGAGCCAGATGTGCTCTACTTGCTCTCTGACGTCCCACCTCGGAACCCAGCTTGGACCTCGCGAGGAGGCATGTGGACTGTCGGTAAGGGGGAGCTCGACTGCGCTGATGACAATGAGGTTCTTGTCCTTGCGCAGCATGTAGCGAGCAACGTCGAAGTAGACCGCCGGGGTATCCTTGTTGTAGTCGGGATCCAGCTCGTCTGGAACGGCGCTGACAGCTTGATCGCCCGATGAGTCGTATCGGGTACCGGTATGGCTGAGATTGAAGTCCACGATACCCAGCAGAGCGAATACCTTGTCCTTTAAATCTTTGGCGTCGAACCGACGGGCGGTGCGGAGCATCGTAGCCAGTGGAAAGCCCGTGGAGTAGGTTTGCGCGTAGGAGTACACCCACATCACCGCCTCCAGGCCCCTGAGTTGTTCGTCCTGCTTGAGCTCCGAGTCGTGGCACTGATGTAGAAACCAGGATGCGAACCATCCCACTAGGTTCCAGTCCGTTGTGTCGTCGCCGCAGTAGATGATCTTCCTCTTTGAAAGGATAATCTCTTGGACCGGCCACATGCGGCAAAAGTAGGCTCTTTTATAGAACTCGACGATGTGCTGGTTGTTGCTGTGTGCGAGCTCCGGAAGGTCCGCTGCGGCCGTCACCCCTTCTGCTACTAGTTCGGTCGGGCTTTTCCGCGTGAGCAACGCCGTCAAGCCGAAGAGGAGCTCGAGGTCAGCAGTACGCACAATTGTCGTTCCGGTTCTTCTCTCTGCCTCCGACTGCCGTGCTCGAATAGACGCGAGTTGGGCCGCCGCAGCTGCGACGAGCTGCTTGTGTAGTTGATCAAAGGACCGAATGATGCCCATTCCTGCCCTCTCCGCGCTTGTGAGGTCGATACCTAGCCATATTATGGTCTCGTGCGAGTTGCGGTATATCCTCCCCATGATCTTCACCTGTTGGCCCCTCTCCCTGAGACTGTCCGGCTCCGTGCCCTGGTCGATGCAGATCTGGTCGATCCATAACTGGCGTGGGCGGTCGGTGTGTCTCAGTCGGAAGAGAGCCTCTTGCACCGTGCGGCTCGTGCGGAATAGTGCGTCGTCTATAGTGATGTGGTGCATATTGTATCGGTCAAGCTCTTCACATCGGTAGGATATGCTGTCGTATATCTCGCCTTCGTCCACTCCCCGCTGGACCAGCTCTCCGCGGAGAGGGGCTCTACCAATTCCGGGATGAAGACAGAAGAGCCTGAAAGTAGCGGTCGGGTCTCTCAGCTTGGTGTATGTGTACATCTTGGCAGTTGGGTTTGGATGTCGTGACCGTACCTATGCGGCCGTCGTGTCGTAGCTGATGGACGGATATCTGCCCAGTGGCACTGAAGGAAGTAACTCGCGAGAAAATGGCGGCCGCGACGTATTTGAGACATTTCAAGGCCATATATGCAGAGCACACGGCTGCCAGCTGAGCCTACATGGTGGCGTCGGCCGGTTGTGATGGATGCCTGGGTTTCTGGTGACAGCACTCAACTTAGACTAGGTTCATTGGTCACGTTTCGTGGCTCAAAGTGCATTTTTATGTTTGTGTTTCAAGACGTTAGAGGACCGTCCGACAGCAAAGTGCGACAAATACAGCGTTCATAGTCAGGAGTGCTAAGTTACTCAGCAACGGGACAGTTATGGCGTATCTCGACATCAAGGAGTAGTAAAAGCAACATATGTTAATCAAGGTTACTTCGCGCTCTCTGTTATGTGACGACCAGCTGCATCCATTGTGACTCGCAGGTTACAATCTGCAACCAACAGCAACCCTTGCAGCGGAACCCGATCTCGCCGTCTGAGGCAATCAAATTCATCTTCGAATTACACCAAATGTCGATGGTGTCGAAGCCACCATTATTCGACATGTCATCGAACACTCGAGTAACAACTGTGCTGCGGGGCGTTGCCATTACCGTCAGGTCGATCATCGGAATCTACGCCGCATTCCTCGCCATCCTGACCATACCGGCAGTCCAAAACCAAGTCGTCTACCTCAACAAGGTCACTCTCACCTGGTTCAAAGACGTCTCGGTGCCAGAGCAGTGGGGGTTCCTTCGCAACCAAGTGACGCCCTTCACCCTGGACACTCCCGACGGAGAAAAGCTGCACGCATGGCACATCCTACCGCTGGGGCTCTACCAGCAGCACGAGGATGCTCTGACCAGAGAACCGGCCGGTATCGCAGACGACATCACGGACAGGTTGTGCTTCCAGCTCCTACGCGACGATCCGGACTCCCTGCTCGTCCTGTACTTCCACGGCGCCGCCGGCACCCTCGGATCCGGCTGGCGACCGCAGAGCTACAGAGCAATGTCGGCGGCAATGCCCGAGAGGATACACACCATTGCCGTAGACTACAGAGGCTTCGGTTCCAGCACCGGATCCCCCTCGGAAGACGGCCTGCTTGTTGATGCGTCCACGCTGGCGCGCTTTGCCCTGGACACCCTCGGCATCCCACCGTCGCGCGTTGTCATCTTCGGGCAGTCCCTTGGCACCGCGATTGCGATAGCGTTGGCGCGTCGCATGGCTAGCGCCACCGAGCCGACTTTGTTCGCTGGGATGGTGCTGGTTGCGCCCTTTGCGGATGTCGAGAGTCTGACGGCGACGTACCGTCTTGCCGGCACCGTCCCCATCCTCGATCCCCTGGCGAGACTTCCTAGACTTTTGGCGCTGCTGAACTCTTTTATCGTCGGCAAGTGGGCTAGTAAGGATGAACTGGCGGGCTTTATCCGTGTCGTCGAGCATCTTCGCGGGAGGACGCAGAGATACCATGTCACCATCATCCATGCCGAGGACGACTACGATATTCCATGGGTGCATTCGGAGAAGGTGTTTTGGCACGCTGTGAATGCGACAACAGCAAGTGGCGTCAGCGTCGAGGAGCTCGAGAAGTATAGGTCTGACTTCGGACGGTCGCTCGGAGCGGGAGGGAGTGTTGTCGAGTGGAAGACGGAGAAGGGCGTGATCAGGTCGGAGATAACAGAGTACGGCCTGCACGACAGGATCATGTCGTACCCTGTTGTGAGCTTAGCTGTTGCACGAGCGTTCCGATCAGTTGCTGAAAATGCATACTGACAGTGATCGTCCAATCTTACATAGGAGACCAGGCTTGCGGCCATCAATGTGAAAGCAAGAGCTAACGGTTCGATGGTGTGCTCTGATAAGTTCCATCCGTGTCTATATGCGGCTTTGTCTGTCTTGCACCCCGCAACCGACTTATCGCTGCTGGAGAATGAGATCCGCGTCTCTGATGAATTGGATGGCCTCCCCCAGGTTCGGGGCTTCCCTGATGCGCCGCAGGATCTCCACCGCCTCGGTCCACGTCCTCGTCCGGAGGTAGCTGAGGAGTTCGTGGAGCTGCGTGTTCTCGTCCGCTATCCGTATAGCATGCTCCAGGTTGGCGGAGCGGCGGTCCGCGCGCTCTTGTAGGTTATAAACGCAAGCCAGGTCTCTGGATTGGCACCTGGAACAGGCGGGTCGGTCACCGGTGCACTGTTAGAAACAGAGAAGAGTCAACAAGGCCGATCAGAGCGGCGGCCCGAGAGCGTGATGCAAGGGGGAGTGAAACCTTTGTTCTCGCCTTTTGGCAGGCGGAGCATGCGACGAGGACGGCGGATCGCTTGCGAGGCAGTAAGGGGGTAGGGTTGATGCCGGGCGCGCGTGGGCCGGCAGCCGCGGGCAACAAGGGGCGGAGTCCGGATGACGCGAGCGCGTCAGGGGGTCCGACGCGGGCAAGGATTCCCAGCGGTGGGACCTGGTTATGCCGGCCAGCGGGAATGGCTCCCGGCGGTGACTGCTTCTGTCGACTCCTCGCGGCGACGGACATGCTGGGGGGCCGAGTGCTGGGCGTGTCGTCGTCCGTTGTAGACGCTGCTGACTTGGACGGCTGGACGTCCAAGTGGGCCGGTTGCTTCTCGGAGCTGCCCATCAGCTCCTCGAGAGGATATGAACTAGACGCTGAATGGGGACTGTAATGTGTTGCAGCATCGACGAAAGATATATCATCCCGTCACCTAAATCGATTAGCTGTGTTGGGTTATTATAAAGGGGCTGCACCAGCTGGGTAGTGGCGTCCCGTGATGGAGAATGATTGGAGTAGATCGACCTGCCACGACGTCACAGGTGCCTTACATAATTCAGCCCATAAATCGGCGATGGGCTCTGGAAGGGTAGCTCCGGAGAGGGGCAGGGTAACTTCCCGCAAACAGCTCCTGCTGACCTGACCAGCTTCCTAAGGCATGTTCATAGCAAACACCAACCTTTAATCCAGGAAAACCATTCTGTCGAGCACAGCAGCGACAACATGGCAGCCCTGGGCCGCGATGCGGCGAAGCAGCCCACCGGTGGTGGTGGGCGAAAGCCACTACCAGACGGTCCCGGTGCCAGACGGCCAAGTGGAACACAGGCCGGCGACCAGCCGCAATCAGCCGAGATGAAGGAAGCACTGACGGGGCTGCGAGCCCTCGAGGACAAGCTGCGGTGGCAGCTCGAGAAGGACAAGCAGCGGCTGCACCACGACAGAAGGATATCCTTAAGCACCCAGCCATCTGGGTCTGGATCCGACGCATCGGAGGCCAGCGGCGCGAATTCGGGGACGAGCAGTAAGTCACTTTCACCGTCGATATTATTCTGCAGTGTCTGTCCAAGCACTGCTCGGTAGCATATCTGCTGACGGGGTCGTCCACTTGATTGACGATTTGGAATCCATCAGCACTTCCGGGTAACGAACCGCGACCTCCAGGGGCTAGCAAAGATGAAAGTTCGGCCATGATTTAGCAGCCTCGATGCCCTCCTCTTTCCTTCTTTCCTTTTTCTTCACTTGCAAAAGCACCATACGAATATCACGACTCGAGCAGGCGAGGGTCGTGTGCGAGTGATGACTAGCGAGGTAGAAACGGCGTCCGAAGAGACCATTGATCCTCCATGCCGGGGAGCGCCTCTTGGACGTCCTCCTTCCCCGTTTGCCAGGTATTTCCTTAAGAGTGTCACGATATCCTCCTCAACAAGACTGACGCAGAAGCTGAAACTTGCCGATAGGGTACTACCCATGTTCTCCTTTGGCACGCACATATCTACCTCTAGCCAGCATTCGGGTGCACTGTGCCAGCTCGGACAATGCGCACTCGAATGCACTCTCATAGCTTCACTTTGGGAATAGAATTAATACCCTCAAATGCGTCAAGAACACGTCCTCGTGGCGTTCTTCCTCGTAGTGTGATGTCATGCTTTGGAGCACTCGCTCCCATCCACGCTTGCCTTTTCACGTGACTTCAGACCCTTGGGTCACTTGCTCACTGCGATTTGCCGCTCGCCACTTGGCTCGAGTCCGTGCGTCATTTGATCGGTCGAACAGCTTTCTGACCATCTGGAGATGGCAACGCCAACTCCAAAGAGAACAGACTTCGATACCACGGTGCAGAAAAGAAGGGAAAGAAAAGAACGAGAAAAAGGAAGACGCCTCTACATCATTGATTGCTGATTTTTCCCGACCATTGTACCGCAGCTGCGGTGCCTGACAAATGGTCGAAACCGGCGAGAACGACAGTGTCACCGTGTCAACGCCCACGACCAGCCTCCTTTTTGCAGCCACATACATGATGGCCTGCTTGATGGCACCATTCGACCTTTCGACTCTCTCTCTCTGGGATCTCCGATCCTGTGATATAACCGACAACCCTCTGTGGCCGAGGAGAAGCAGCAATCGACAGACCAGAGGGAGGTCCGTTGAGCCGCCATGATGGCGCAAGCTTTGGTGACTGGGGGAAAGGCTGACAACTGCCACCGCAACACACCCCGGCCGTTGACTGCAGTCGCCATGTTCATCGACCCGAAGGAGCGACGATGCCTGCAGTGGGCAGTATGACGACAATAACCGATTGACGCGGACCAGACCAGGCATTCGTTCTGCCCAGGTAGCTGGGCAGAAGGACGGTGTCGGAACGTACAGGACAGACCGAGGGACACCGAAACTGAACACTCCTATCATTGGAGCAACGTCCCGCTCTCTGGTCTCAAGCTGGAGCCAGTAGTAACTTGCGGACAACTTCAACAAACGAGAATTATACCCCCACTCTCGCGGGACAGGATAGGGGGGTTCATGCGCGCAAGTGGCAGCAAGTGTCGTTGCGTGGCCCTATACCTATGGCCTCGTTTTGGTAGAGCTGCCAGGGACACCCAAGGCGTCCTGGACCAGAACAGACAGCAAACTGCCTGACCCATTTCTTTGGGGGACAGCTGTGTCAGTCTTGGAAGGGTCCTTCTTGCTGCGGCCGGACCGAGAACACAGACCGGCTTCCGGGTGATGGTGGGCGTGCGCGGCAGTTGGCCCTTTTCCCGGCTTTGTTTCTGGATGGCCTTCGGGAGAGGTGGTATTCGAACACAAGAAGCGCACTACGCTGTGGGTGATGTTCTCCTCCTCCCCGGTGGCGACGCAGCAGAGGAGGCGAAAGAATGTGGATGCCCGGGTTGGGCGCCGCCGGTGTGATGCAGCCATGGCCGACGGAAAAAGGGAATCTGCCGCGCATTCATATCTGGAAAGCTGAAAGATTGAATGGCACTTGGAGAGAATTTTACCGAAACCAAGCTCTCACCATGAACATGTTCATTGGGAAGAGCGCAAGTTGGACGGTTGCAGAGGAGAGAGAATGCGAAAAGGAAAGAATAGAAAACGGCTTCTACGAAAGACGAGGGAACATTGCGGCTCCGTCATGGGGACATGGGCAGGACCAGTCGTTTTCGGTTCCGCGCCCTCTCATTGGGCGGCCCTATGGGAATGGTCTCCGTCGCCTGTGATTGGCCGACGTCTAATTTTAGGGGGGCGACTCGAACATCATAGTGTACTTGAAAGGTGACAGCTGGTCCAGCCCGAACCTACCTCCTCAATCATCGACGGCGACTTCTCTACTTCACACAAATTCGACCGACGTCTAAATGTCGCATTACGAGACACAACTCGCGTCTTCATGATATATCGTTTCTGGTCGCAGCGGCCGAGTCCGCAGTCGTGCACCACACATGTGAGTTGACTCCCAAGCCCTCTCTGCCAGCCCTGGACACACTCTCTGCCGCCCTTCTTGGGGCCACTCCACACGTTGTCTTCCTACATGTCACATGATGGCTGTGTGCGCTCTTTGGGACACATCATGGGGAACGCCGGGGAATTTCAGGTACCTTATTGAACGCAGGTCTACGTACCTTTAGGGACTGTAGCGGGCTCTATGCTATATAAAGGTACACAGCTTCGGCGTGCTCTGTCCCGAAATGGTCCCCGTCCCGTTCCCGGCTGTACTTCTCTTGCTCGACCGACTAGGTCCAGTCCAGCCTTTACTTTTCAGCGGCTCGCTTTCCCATTGTCCCATAGTCGGCTAGGGGGACCCACGCAGACGCACGCACACACATGGCAGCTCTCGAAACAATGTCGTCCCTCCCTTCAGCTACGCCAGAGAGGTGCGGAAGCCGTCTCGGCCGGCGCCGGTCCAAAAATTCGTGTTATTAAGCCACGTTCCAAAAGTCATTCTTGCACTGTCGCGTCGCCCACCGATGACCGAGAGACACAATCTACTTAGACTCGAGCCTCTTCTGACATTTGTTGTGGAAGGCACCTAGACGGGACTGAGAACCCTCTCCCGCCATGAGCAACAACAGCAACAACAACAACCGGTACAAACCGATCCTGCCTGCCCCCAGCCTGCCGAGAACCTCGAGCGGCCCACTCCCTCCCAACTCGACCCCCCTTCGGCAGAAGCGAACCTCTGTCAGGGTTGCATGCAATGGCTGCAGGGCCAAGAGAACAGCAGTGAGTTACATCTACCTCTTGGCCTCCCTTCCCAAGAATGGGCATTGGGCCTCACTTGAACTCACCCGCTGTCCATACAGTGCGACGGCGAGAGACCGTCATGCGGCGCCTGTGTCCGACGCGGGTCCCCGTGTGTTTACCTGTCGGCAACCTCGACCGAGACCCCCTCCATGGTCATGAAGCGGGAGATGGAGTCACTGCGCGTCAAGTACAAGAACCTTGCCGAAGCCTTCGACATACTGCGGGATCTGCCCGAGGACAAGTCTGTCGCCGCCCTTCGGAACTCGCGACTGGTCAGCGCCGGCGACACGACAGCGCTTCTAGCTTCGATAGCCCATTACAACACCAACTTCGACGCCTTCCCCAGGCAGGTCATGGTGCGTCCGCCGCCGCAGGACAGCGAAGAATTCGAGTTGATGCTGCGTCACAATATCGCATATCCCACCCTGCTGGCGCTCGACGGGGGCGCAGCCAGCGTCACGTCTTACTTCCCCGGCGGTCCCCCACAACCTCCTTCCGAGGCCGGTCGTGAGCCGTAAGTATATCACACCTGCCTGGTCATTTGTTTCCCAACCCCCCTAGTCGTGTGTCTTGATTGGGACACTGATTCGCCCCTGTACCGCTGCAGAAGCCTATCTTCGTCGCACCGGGACTCACCGCTGCCTTCCTCGTCGGGTGGCTCTCCCATGCGCCAATCTACTGCCTCGAGCGTGATCGACTTGGACCCTCCTCCAAGCCCGACCGACTACTGCGACACCCGTCTCCAGCTGCTGGACATCTCCAATTGGACCAGCGCGCCCGTCTCCAACGAATTGGCGGCCTCGCTCATATCCCTCTATCTCAAGATCGACCACCCCACCTTGGGCCTGTTCGACGACGACGTGTTCTTGACCGACCTGATACAGAACCGACCCCGATACTGCTCGCGCCTCCTAGTGTCGTCCATTCTCGTCTGGGCTTGTGTAAGCCCTCTCTCCAGATCGGACCTGCGAACCGCCCTGACGGTCTGAGCTGACGCGGTGTTGCTGCCAGCATGCATACAGCACGGTCCTGCCCGTGTTGGACTCCATCAGCAACGTCTTCCTCGCCGAGGCCAAAGCCCTGTGGGCTTACGATCAAGGCACCGACTCTCTACCTACCGCCGCCGCCGCGCAGCTCCTCCATCTCACGTCCGTCTACAACGGCGAGGACGAACCACAGCCATACATGGGCGTCGGCAGCAGCATGGCCCAGCGCATGGGGCTTTTCGGGCCCTTCAGGTCACGAGACCCGTCCCCGGTTGGCCACCATGCCGGCTCGTCGTGGGAGGACTGGATAAAAGCAGCCGCGCATACCGCGTGGGGAGTGTACAACTGCGTCGCGTAAGCATATCTCGCAACGCGAGTCCTTCAACATCAGACGCATAGACATACTGACAGGGATCTCGTCTCTCCGCAAAGCATGCACGGCTTCATGTTCCAGAGCTGCGACCCAGCCATCGAGTTCCCGCCGCTTCTGGACGTTCCGGGAGGGATGAGTGACCGCCGCCTGGACGAGGAATTCACAGACGGCGCCGCGTCGCACGACCTGCCCGAGTACATGGGCCGGACCTTCCCGGCGACGTGTGGGTTCTGGACTATAACGAGCGAGTGGATCTTGCGGTACTACCTGCCCACGCACGAGCCCGTCGTGGGCCGCGTGCCCTGGGCGTTCACGCAGTCCATGTTCAAGAAGCTCTTGGCCTGGACAGACCTCTTCCACTTCAGACTCGTCCGGGGCGACCAGATTCCGCATCACGGCGCAATTCTCCAGTGAGTTCCCAATTGCCTTAGCTGCTCAGCTGTCAAGATCTCCCGGCTGGATTGCTAATCTGAACTCGGGGGCAACAACAGCATCTGGCTCCACGCCTCGATATCGCAGCTGTTCCGGCCCTTCGCGCGGATGCCCGGCGACAGGGGCCTCTCGCGCCTGGACCCGGAAGAGGCGCTCGAGTTCGCGCAGTCGGTGTTCGACGCGTCGCTGCACCAGCTCAAGCACATGCTGCTCGGCTTCCAGGGCACCTACGGCCGGTGCTCGAGCTACGCCATCTTCTGGCACATGGCGCTGCTGTACGTGGCCAACGCGGCGCTCGAGGACGTCAAGGACCCGCAGTGGCGCGCCTACTTCAACCTGTGCGTGACGTCGTACGGCGACCTGTACGGCAACTTCCGCGTCGCCGAGGGCATCGTCCGCAGCCTGCTGGTCATCGCGCTGCGCAAGGGCATGATGGGCGGGACCGAGGCGACGGCCATCCTGCGCCGGGTGACGGCCAAGAAGAAGGCCGCGACGGCGGCCCCGTCCCCGGCCGGCGGCGGTTCGCCCGCGTCGTCGTCGTCTTCTTCCGGCAGCGGCTTCGTCGTGGTGGATCTCAACCTGGCCGTTACCGACCGCGACGCGGCGCAGCTCTTGTCTCTGGACGAGCTGTTCGACACGCTGTGTTCATTCAACGACTTTATCGACACCGAGGTCACGACCGAGCCTTCGGCCATCGGGGGCGCTGAATCCGAAGTCATGGTCGATGGTGCATGAGCTGCTTTTGGGGTGAAGAGGGCGGGTGAGGAACTGGTAGAGGGATGCCATGCATTGGTCGTTGTCGATTTCGTGGACATAAAACGTGATGTAGCGGAGGGGCATATGCATGTCTGGATGTTTAGCGGTTGCTTTCGGGTCACTCAGGGGTCCGCGGTCTGCTCGACTTTTACCTGTACAACACGGGCTAGCGTGATAGTGCGCTTTTGTTTTTGGTGGCGTGACGATACCAGAGCACCTGGGACTGGCGATGGTTTAAGCTTCGCCACTTGGGAGAATACCTCGCTCCGTCACCTGTTCTTTTGCCTCGGCCCGCCGAGGCTCTGCACGTGGCACGCTCCGCAATAGGCATACCTACCTTTCTTTTCATAATAATAAAAAACAGCCAAAAATCAACCCTGACGAGGCCCATTTCCCGGGAAAAGTAAGCCGGTTCCTTCCGTCGGTCGCCTGGTGGGAGCGCATGGCCGATGCGTCCGGCCCGGGTTCCGTGTTAACGCCATCTGCTTTCCGGGGTCCTTCGTCTCATCCCTTGTGGGGCCGCTCAGGGGGAGCTTGATGGGACCGCGTGGCTAGACGTCTCAGCGCAGGTCCCTTCCTGCGATGGATCGCTTCAGTCCCCAGTCCCTGGTCTCGAGTTTTACCAGCAGATGGGACGATCGCCCGTTGATTGACGGATCATCGAAGAATCGTCGTTCATGCCGTGGTTGGCTTCTCGGATCGCCGGTCAGCATCTCTGTTGATCCCACGATCGTGACCGATTTGATCCCACGACATGTCTGGTGATCCCACTGCATTATCCATAGATCGTGCAATCCACGAATTCAGCATTGGCGGCACTGGGTTCGCATCTCACAATGACGAGCAATGTGCCGGAGTGAA
The DNA here is from genome assembly GCA_030052785.1 of Coniochaeta hoffmannii. Classification (NCBI taxonomy): domain Eukaryota; kingdom Fungi; phylum Ascomycota; class Sordariomycetes; order Coniochaetales; family Coniochaetaceae; genus Coniochaeta; species Coniochaeta hoffmannii. The sequence continues at coordinate 21,563 of JANBVN010000276.1, forward strand.
GATGCCTAACGCGGTTTCACCTCTCGTCTTGACTTTGGCGCTTTAGGCTCGCTTACCTGAGCAGCAGGGGACAGAGCCTCATAATGTCGGCGCTACCTGTCGCACCAAGCTCAGATGGATACACTAGCCTCCTGGTCCCAGCTTCGTCTCATGTTCCGTCTAGGCCGCGCTGGCCGACCCAGTCGCATGTCTGGACCCTGGAGCGTGGCCCATCGTCGTCACCAGCGAGGGAGGGCCAGGTGTATATAAAGCGCAAGTCAACACGCATTGCACTATGCTCTCTCTTCTTCACCAGTCAGCTCAGTCCACCGTGCTCTCTTCTTTTCGTCTGTCACTTACTGTTTGCTTCGAGGTTCTGTGAACCGTTCCGTTCTTTCGTCTCGACGAACTGTATTCTACCATTCTTGCATTTACTCCTCGACGGAGCGCATCGCTGCTGCCATCCACCTCCTTCAAGCCGTTAGTCACGGAAGCAAACACCTGACAATGAAGTATCAAGCCATTGCAGCCTTCACGGCCATCGGGCTGGCATCAGCCGGACCACTGCCCCACCACATGAAGGCCCGCGAGGTGCCCCAGGAGCACTCCCACAACATCTTCCTCGACCTCTGCCGCGCCGCTCTGAACCTCAACAACCCCAAGAACATCCTGGACCCCGTCTTCGGCCTCCTCGGCAACGCCGCCGCCGCCGCGGGCGCCGGCGCCGTCACCAACCTCGACTGCCTCCAGCAGGAGACGGCCGACCAGGCCTTCACCAACGCCAAGGCCGCCGGCGACATCCCGGGCATGGCGGGCGCCCTGGTCTACCGCGCCCTCGAGCGGAACACGGGCAAAGTCGGGCTGGCCAGCGTCCTCTGCACCGAGACGGCCGCGAACCCGGAGATCGCCGCGCTCTCGCAGCACCAGGACCCGGCCTCGCCCGGCGCCGCGGCCGCCAACAAGGCCGTCGCGCTGGAGCTCGCCAGGCAGCTCGCCGCCGTCGGTGCCGACCCGCTGCTTGCACTCGAGAGCGGCACGTTTGCGCCCGGGGACCTCGGCGATGCTACGGCCAAGGGGAACACGTGCGACACGGAGAACGACGAGCCGGGGTGTATCCTCAGCCAGAGGTTGCTCGTCCTCGACGCCTCGGAGGCTGAGATTAGTTCGGCTGTCGCAGGTATCACGCCCACTATCACCGGCACCGGCGAGCTCAAGGCGACGCATGTCAACTTTGCCGGCCTCTCCGTTGCGGGAGGCGGCTCTGTTGCTGCTGACACCACCTCTGCGGCCGCCGACACGACGACAGCCGCTGCTGAAGCGACTGCTTCTGCCTCTGATGCCGAGTGCACTGCCGGGACCGTAACCGTGACCGAAACGGCAGCCCAAGCCGGCAGCACGTGCAGCGTCATCACCACAACCGTAGCCGCCGAAGTAGCCAGCTCCATGCTCGCCACATCCACGGCCACCGCCACAGCAACAGCCACCGCCTCCGCCAGCGGCACCACCAACGTGCAAAAGTTCACCGGCACCCTCGGCGGGCCCGCGCCCCCCGTCGTCTCGAGCACGGGCGCCAGACCCTTCTCCGTCAACGGCAACACCTTCGTCAACCTCGCCGCCGCCGTCCAGCGCAGCTGCGACGTGCAGCACAACCTCTGTGCGAACGCGGCCAACAGCGGGTCCCTGGCCGGCGGCGTGGGCCAGTGCGAGACGCAGCAGCGGGAGTGCGTCGAGGCCAACAGCGCGGCCTCAACCAAGGCCAAGCGAGCGGGCGAGTTCGGGTCGTGCGGTAGTCCAGCCATCGTGTTCGAGGCCGGGCTCGACGGGCGGAATACGGAGGCTTTCATCGCGGAGGACAGGGCGTCGTTCGACCACGGGTCGGCGCTGAATATCGGGGTCATCGCCGGGTTCATATGTCAGCGCCTCGACTCGTCGTGCAAGGCCGGCGCGGACGTCGTGGCGTCTTGCACGAGCGCTTCGGCTGCTGCTGTGGCGACCACGCAGAATCAGGCTGCCGCGGATGTGTTCAATGGTATTCTTGGTGTGGGTGGAAACGGTGATGGGGTTGCGGCTACGGCTACGACGGCTGCTGTTGCGACGGAGGTGACTGGGAAGGCGGCGGCTACTGAGACGGGGAGTTCTGTTGTTATGACTATCACGCAGTGTGCTTAGGCCGGGGAACGAGAGGGGCGCAGCTGATTGGATTACTTTTCTCTGATACGATATAGTTTAACCCCAGTTTTCATACCTCACCGCTATCTCCGTACCTCTTTCACCAGCGTCTTGTTTTGATCACCCCCCCAACTGCCACACATCAAGCGCCACACCGCCCTCGAAGGGCGCGCCCGTGGCGTAACCCACGACCGGGTTGAGCCAGCCGTACCTCTCGTCACCCGTCTCGAACAGGATCTGCACATTGGGCGCGTGGCCCTTCTCCGTGACCATGATGTTGGCACCGTCGCTCGTGTGCAGGGTGTAGATGGCGTCCGGGCTGAAGGTGCCCTTGGCGTCGGTCAGGCCCCAGTCGAAGCCCACGCCGACGGTTCCTGGGATTTGGGGGTTAGATTTTCTTGGGGGGAGGTGTGGGAAGGGGTTGGTGGGGGGAGAAGAAACCGCTGAGTCTTGGGCCGGAGAAGGTGCCTCCTGAGATCGGGAGGATGGCTCTGCTGCCGGATGGGGTGTTGCCGATCGTGATGCCGGCGGGCATGGTGAGGTTTATACTGTAGAGGTAGGTGAACGAAGGTGGCTTCGGGTCGGCGAGAGTTGTTGCGGCGAGCGCGGCGAGACAAAGGGCTGTGATGAACATGTTGGAAGTGGTCGGTGTTGTTTGTTGGCAGGTTAGAAAGCGTAGGTGTCTCATGTCCATGTTGTCCCTCCTGACAATCGGCGAGAGGTGATTATATACGCAAATTTAAGGAATTGAGGTCTGATGTCTCTTTGCGGGAGTCCGTGTGGTCTCCTTCAAAGTACCACGGGCCCGGTATTGGCAGTATGCCGGTAAAGTGCAAACATATCCCGGAGGTGCGGTATGCTTTATTAGAAGATGCGCACGATATTAGCCATCTCTCCCAAAGGCTTATTGCAGTCAGCAATTCTGTTTCCAGCCGCTCAGCTAATATCGATCTACTGGTCTCGTATTGCTTGGTACTATTTCTTCGTACCGTGCGACTGGGACACCCGGGCAGACTCAGTGCTCGCTTGGATTGTATAAGCGTCCAATACAAGCCCAGGCAAAGCAACCTTGTGTGCTATCTCGGAGTTGAGTACGCTTTATCAGCCCAGGCCGTCGAGCTGTGGTCTACTAGATGACTCCGCCGCAGGTGGATGACCACCGAGGGGCATACGATCACCTTGCTTGAGCCTTGAGTGCACCACATGTCGGGGAAGATCGTCATCTAGGGAAGCAAATACGCGCAACTCAGAGGTATCAGTAATACCACAGACGGCCACTTAGCAAACAAGCCCAAGGATTATAAGCTACTGTGCCCTTCTTGGGGTATACCTCAACACCTCCGTAGCTCCCCATCCTCAGCCACGCTGTCTACTGCGTCTTCTCATTCACCGACTCCACGTTCGTGGTAGCCACGTCGCCCTTCTCGGTGTCCGAAACGTCCCCTTCATGGCTAACCCTCTTCTCCAAGTTACCCTGCGCGGTATGGACGCCAGTGCACTGGTAAGCCCTGAACTTCCTAGCCGTGATCTTGGCCTCGAACTGTAGCGCGCGGAACAAACCACATTAGTCTCTTTTCTCCATCTCAGCATATCCCAGAATCTCGGGAAACTTACAATCTCGTCGATCTCCTCCAGCGTCCGGCCCTTCGTCTCGGGGAGGAAGAAGAACACCCACACCGCGCCGATGAGACAGGACGGGAACCAGATGTAGCCGTACCGCGGACCCCAGTTCAGGGAGGCAGGGTTGATGAAGTAGGGGGCCGTGAACGTCGTCAGCCAGGCGGCGAAGAAGCCGACTGCCGCCGCCAGGCCGAAGGTGTAGCTGCGCAGGCGCTGCGAGGGGATCTCGCCGCCTGCCAGCCAGGCGTAGGAGGCGATCAGACCCTGGATAGCAGAACAGCGTTAGTAAACTGGGGGCTGCGTGGGTGAGAGGACATACGTACGTTGTAGCTCATCATGTACAGGCAAGACAGGGCGACGAGGACTTTGCCCGTGACGATCTGGCCGGGCTTCTTGTCGTATACGACGGCTATGATCAGCTGCAGGAAGCCGCAGATGACGAGGCCGTTCATGGTCAGCTCACGGCGGCGGCCGAACTTGACGACGATGCAGGCGTTGATGATGAGCGCGAGGAGGCCGACGGCGCTGAGGACGCAGCTCATGGCGAAGGGGTCCGAGACCTTGGCCATGGTGAAGAAGTATGCCTTGTATGCTGCGCATCGAGGCGGTTAGCACGAAGCCCACTCTTTCAGGCCGAGCCAGGAGATTACTAACCGATAATAAACATAGACCCAGACGCAGCCTGCAGCGTAACTGCGCACACGGAGAGGATTGTCCGCCGTCTATCGATGGGGTTCTTGAACATGTCGACGAACCCAACACTGCTGCTCAGCTCGCGCTCCCTCTGGATTGCAACGCGGATGTCGTCGGCCTCGGCCTGGACATCGGCGCCGTCGGGCCTCAGCCATTTTAGGGACGCGATGCCGGCCTCGTGCCGGTCCTTATTGATGAGCCAGCGAGGGGACTCGGGGATAAAGAGCAGGCCAACGCCTAGGATGAGCGGCACAAAGTAGATGATGCCCAGGGGGATGAGGTATGCAGACTTGTCCGGCCGCTTTGCCGTGGCCCAGTCGACGATAGTTCCGATCAGGGTTCCCTGCACGAGGGATCAGCACCCTATCCCCGCGGTAATGGGAAGGCGGAGAGGTAGAGCACATACCATGGAGGTGCAGAACTGGAAAACAGCCAGGAACAAGCCGCGGTACTTGGCCGGGCTGCTCTCCTGGATGTACAGCTGCGAAAAAGTCATGAAGTACCCGTTGGCGAGACCGATGAGGAAACGGCCCGCATACAGAGCGCCGATGTTCTCTGTGGCCATCATGATGACCGTCGACACGCAGCAGAGGAGACATGCGAGCCACAGACACGCCTTCCTGCCCAGCTTGGCGGCGATGAAACCTGCTGTTGCGGAGCTGATGAACGCGCCGAGCGTCATGAGCGAGGAGATGAGCTGCTGCCGCAAGGGCTGGATGTTCCAGCCCGAGGGAGTGCTTGGGGCTCTGTAGCCGAAGACCTGGCGGTGCGTTTCTGTTAGCTCACAGGTCCCGGTTGGAAGGATAGAGGACAGTGTGCGTACCATCAGAAAGCCACGCATGGCTTGGAGACCACCGATCAACCCAAAGTCGAGGCCATATTGGAATGGCGTAGCCAGCATGAGGCCGCACGCCAGAAAGCAGCGCCAGTTGGCGCGAATCGTGTCCTTGTCCACACTAGGCGCCATCGTTGCTGTATGTCGTCGACGGCGTTGAATACACAGTAAACCGAGTAGAGACAGCAGCATCCCAATATGGACGTGGGTATTGATTGCTTTACATACTCCCCAGCGCACCCCAGGCGCACCCCAATCTCAATGTAACAGAACGCATACCAGAAGAATTGCCGAAAAGACATATATAACAGCACCTCTCGCTGCCGATATACTCGTGTTTCTTGGCGCTTTACCCCAACTTTTAGCAGAGACGAGGCGCGGAGATGCCAAGATGTTGGAAAGTACGGGTCAATAGACGACCTCACATGATGGTTTAGGCTGTTGGAGTGCATGGGCAACCATTATTGGCCTGGTTCGGTACATTTTGAGTGTCTGTGTCACGCCAGGGTCGTTGGTTGGCAGGGTTAGATATTGGTTCGCCGGGATTCGAGACGCACGTTTCTGGTTCTTGCTCGGGTCTACAACCGCCTGGACCTAGGCCTCGGATCCGGAATCCAACTCTACGGCTGGAGGGACCGAGAGGCGAACGGCGAGGGCCTGGACCGAGAGTGCAGCGGGAGGCGAACCATCCACTCCTGGGCGTTAGAGGTAACATCGCCAGCTACCAGGCGTACGGAAACCCAACGACGGCTAGTCTCGCGATCCAGTGGAATGGATCAAACATTCACATCACTTGCCGATCACTGGCGGGTCTTGGTATTGGCGCTTGTCGCCGCGTTGGAACCCGGCAGGTCTGTCATCTGCAGCCTGGCGGCTGCTGGTTATGACGATGTCAAGCAGACGTGGTTTCTGGTGGTTCATGACTTTCCTGGTCCATTGTCCTCTTCTGTTTATGCCATGAGTAAAAATTCACAACTACCTCGGCATCCTTCAGCACCCCTGGATCCAATCCCGAGCCCAAAGCAAGAGAACGCTCTCCGGGACTCCCCCCGGCATCCCGGCTGGTCGAGAGCTGAGACACGCATCGTCTGCCCATCCTGACGCCTCTCACGACTTGAAGTCCTGACAGTGTGGCGATGTCCATCGTCGTCTTTGCACCGGTGCGCTGCACGCGCGGCGGCTTGCAGACCGTTTGGACCGTGTCGACTCGCTTGAGCCACGGCAGAAAAAGGCAGCTCCCGCCGCCGCTCCCGTCAGGAACCTTGTGCCTTGGCGTACAAAGTGCCCGTCTTGTGCGACAGTCGTACCCAGGTCGGCTGAGGTTCACTGAGCGCACCGAACTCGTAGATGACGAGCACCAGAACCCTTTCCTGTGCTTGATTCTTCCGTTTGGCTGCCAAAGGTGTACCACAATGTGAATATAGACTCCATCTGAAGGATTCGCAAAGATACCGCAACTGCCATCGCAGGCCCCCCCCCCCCCCCCCCCCCCCCCCCCC
>JANBVN010000277.1:0-28327 GCA_030052785.1 Coniochaeta hoffmannii
GTCGTGATGGGGGAGGGGAGCTCGGGGGTGGGGAGAGGGTGGAGGGCGAAGATGATACGCAAGGTTTGCTTGCTTCGCAGGGTCGTTGGGGAGGGGAGAGGATAGGTGTACTTCATATGGGTCAAAGTTAGCTGAAGTCATATTTGGAGAAGGAGCGTTTGGAAGGCTTATGAGACAAGTGAATTATGAGGCGTTAATTGTTGGACATCACCTGAAGCTGTTTCTCGCCTTTGACAGTTAATTGGGATGGCATTGCAAACCCGAAGGCATATGGAACAGGTCGTCTTTGACGTACCAATTATCCATTGCAGCACCCTAACAAGTAAGCATTATGTAGCCAGCTTGATGATTTCGCCCACCGCCTCGTCAACGCCAGAGACCACAACACTCGGCCTAATACCGCCAATGACATCCCCCAACCTGTCAACCCAGCCCTTGCCGGCCCTGTCGATCCAAGCGGATTGCAAGCCGGCGGCCCTCGCGCCCACGGCATCGAAAGGGTTGGCTGTGACGACCCACACTTCACCGGCCTCGCCCTCCTTCCCTACCTTGGTCAGGAGGTCATCGTAGACTTTGATAGCGGGTTTGAACACCTGCACCTCGTGGACGGTGATGAAGCCCTTGAAGACGTCGGCGTACGGACCGAGGTCCGGAGACAACTTGACGGACGCACTGACCATGTCGCGGGTGCCATTGGTGAAGATGTAGGGGTCGATGTCGGGAGTCTCCTTTACCGCCTTCAGGGCCTTGGGGACCTCGGGAAATACGTGCAGCGAGTCGTAGGCCTTCATCAGCTTCTCTGCGTCGCCGGCCGAGAGCGACAGGCCGGTCTCGGCAACTGCGTGTTCCAGGGCGCCCTTTGTGATCTCGCTGAATGTGCGATACAGGCCTGTGTTACTTGTTAGATGGACTATTTCTCGGGCGATACCGACAGTTTATAAGCTAGTTCGGACCCATGCTGTTGATGCGCCATGTGTACTCGAGCTGGTACCGCCTCCACAGGGTTGCCAGCGACTGTGCCTTGTCATCTCCGTATATCTTGGCGAGCTCTTTGGAGATTGACTCGGTGGACAGCAATGTCCCGTAGAGGTCAAAGGCGATGACGGTCTTGCTGGGCGACATGGTGATTGTTGTTTAAGCTGTACTCTAAGCTGTACGAGTGTCTGTTAGAGCGACGGCGTCAGAGGGAGAAGGTGGTCTCCGACATCGTCATCAGCTCCGGTTATAGACCTACCGCGCGGGTAGACCCATGGAGCTAAACTTGGACTCGGCACTTGTCAGGGATCCCCAATACTTTAAGCGCCGGATTTCGAGCTGAATCCGACATTTACGAAGGCTGGGGCCAAAGCTGATTACCAATGACGCGACGCATCAGCGAGTTCGACGAGAAACATGTCTCTGCGAACTCCGCGCGCTCGTCGGTAAGCCGCCGGACCCCGTACCAGAGTTGAGGGGCCTCTCCGACTGTGCGCATGGAGCATAGGGTTAGGGTTAGAATTGGCTCTCAAAGCTCAATGACTTGAGTACTGCGACTACTATTACAGAGGTTGGTACAGTGCGCGGTTCACTTCGCAAGTCGCAACACTGTCTGCTGACCTCTTGTCATCTGCGAGGGGTTGACACTTTTGGCTCCAGCCATCGTAGATGACAGAATACAATAACAAACGCTCTAGCTCGGCTTCCACAGCAGCAGCCTGCCACCCACCTGACTTTAGTCTCGGGTCCTCAGCCGCACCTGTGGCGGTGGACCCTTTGGTCGAGATACGCGACAGCGGACGTGACATCGATCTCGTGAGGGGCATCTTCTGGACCTGGCGGTGCGTCAGTTTGGCCTCGAGGAAGGAGTCTTGGTTCGACACGCCGAGCGTGCCGCTGGAGTGACGGCAGCGACTCGGCGTAACACGCTCAATGTGGGTGGGATGTTGCCCGGTAATGGCTCTGTGTCTCCTGTCCGAGCTACGCGGCGGGACATGCGTCGGCAGTCTGCATGCTTGGAACTTAAATACCTACCATATTTGGGATGAACCATCTGGCGAGAGCCTTTCGAAGAAGGCTTCCGTGAAGCTAAGCCTGAAAAACTAGGGATATTAGAAGGAGTGACGCCATGGAGAGAAACCTCGCCGTTCTCATCTTCTCAATGCACATCTTCTTCGAGCGATTCCTAACTGCCGCCGATCTACGCGCTGCACCTCCGAAAGTCTCGTCACCCGAGTAGTTCTTCTACTTGCTCACGACCCTATCATCACTTAACAAACCTACTATTACCATGCTTTACTGGCCAGAGGATACGCCGAAGGGCGCAACTACGTTCGAAAAACCCCTCTGGATTTGGCAGACCGCCGAAGAGTCCGGCCATCGCATCACGGCATGGCAGAACGCCGGCCAGCTCCTTTACGAGAGTTCGATCATAGGATCTGTTCTATCCTTCAACGAGCGTCTTCCAGAGTAGGTCGAAGCCTATCGCTCGTTATATGACGCTGCCGAGCCAGGGCGATGGATACTGCGGGTACTAGACTCTATCTCCTCAGAGACCACTACGACTACTAGATCCGGCCGTTGTTCCGGTCCCTCCTGATTATCATCGACTCTAAAGATTATCACCTCGAGGATTCTAAGACGGTCGGCGATATACACGTCTCGCTTGTGCGTACGGGTATCGAGGATAAACTAAGCGCACCTATCACCTTCCATACCATCCAGTAACAGGCCGGGACGGAGGCTACGGACAGCCTAGATATTATAACTACGACGTTACGGGTGGCGATAGACTTCGTCATCGCCCTCGAAGACTGGGAACGCGCCGCGTCCACCTCTGCTCCTGCACTATCTGCGCGCTACCTGCGGACTTGGGAATACGACTTCTGCGACTAGGCGCCCGTCCGTTACCCCAGCTCCGGGCTTGTGAGCGACGAGGAGGCTGCCGAGTAGGGGTGGTGCGGCGATTCGAAGGACTACGACTTCCCGTGTGATGAATATAGTGGAAAAGAGAATACGAGGAACATTCACGGGCTGAGAGGAAGCGCCCGGGTTCGCTGAAGGGTCCAGAACCTCTTTTGGGGATGTGGGTTCGGAGCGGTCGGTGCCACCGATCCTCGGACAAACGCAGATAATGATGCTGATTCTCGCTCTTCTAGCCCTGACATGGATTCAGCCAATTCGTCCCAGACCGACCGCCAGCGAACCGCCAGCTCAAGGTTCTCCTCGTCGGCGACTTGCCGCTCGACCGGGGGGGGAGCTAACGACATCGGCCTTGTAGGGGGTTCGGAAAGACATCGCTGATGAACTGTGGGAAGAAAGGTACCCCACGGGGCTCGCAGAAATCATCCCGTGTATGGATTGGAGAAGCTCCGCAGATCCACAACAAAAACCACCGAAGTGCAAAAACGTACAACATCAGGGATTCCCCGGTGGTCACCCACCCGAGTACTAGTCTGACGATTACCAGCTTATCGATGGGAGAGCGGACGGGATCCCGAGTTTTCTGGTATCTGTGGTCGTACGTGACAGATGAAGCGAGGATGTTGCTTATATGTCTCGGAATTTGGAGATTCGCAAACTAAGCGGATAAGCTAGACGCTCCATTATTATACCTCTTTCTGAATAGACGAGACTAGAATATCTTGATTCGCCCACGTAGGTTCGAATCCTGCTCTGGTCGATTTGTCACGGTTATCTGGCGCTGCACGGTTTTGCATCGCCCCCGAGTAGGGATGAAGTGGCTAACAACTGATGAAGATGCGGAGGTCCGGCCGGGGAAGCATACGAGACTCCGGGGCGAGAAGCCATAGAGCTGACATGCTCCGTCCGAATATGGAATTTTTGGCATTCCGCGATGTTGGATCGATATACAGTGGACGTGTAGGTCTAGCTCCTCAGGCTGTCTGGATATGTTTGGCGAACACGACTACGGAATTGGGGAGCCGGTCTGCTGTCCAAGCACCGGGACCATGATCTCATAGCGGTGCATTTTTTGCTGATCTTAATAGTAGCAAAATTAGATGCATGGCAACAGAGAACTGCATAGTTGCGAGCAACTGAGCAGTGCTTCACTTGCCCAGGTACTTAAGAAATTCAACTTGTGAAAGAGGTTATTAGAGGACCGCTTATTAAGCTGGGAGTAAGTAAGTAATTGCAATACCTTGGGCCATGCCTTAGTTACTGTGCTAGTCCGAATGGAGACTAGACTAGTGCTAACATCTCTTGGCATCAGCCGCCAGCTGGCGCACGTGTTTCCAACTCCTAGAGGTTTATTAGACAAGGCCGCTACGTTTGTGTTCAAGTGTTGATCTAGGTACAACTTGAAGTAGAGAAGTTCAGATTGAATTGTAAGCATCGGAATCCAAAGTCAAGCGGCACTGGAACGTGTACCTACCTAGTGCCGGCTCTTTCTTAACTCGGGCAGGTTCACTGTGCGTGCCGAAACAAGCGACTTACGCCATTGGGGACTCACCAGGAAAGTGACCCGCTTGCCCAGGATCGCTGCACCCCCGTCGAGCTGAGGGTTCAATCCCAGTCCCAAAGCAGCGCTGTGCCTCACTGCCTGTGCCAGCTTTCCGCGTACCACTCCTTTTCCTAAGCCTCAACCCCAAGTTCAATCAATCGTCGAGCCCCCCTTTTGCCGGCGAAAGACGACGGCAGATTTCACGACGACACGTCTTCGGCAAGAGACATATTTTTTCTGGTCCGGAGCATGTCACTTTCTTCCATTCGGCCATAACCCCGAGCCCGACCCGAACATCGCTCATTGAGTAGCTCTATTTGCTTTTCGCTTAACTCCGCGATGCCATCGTACCTGGCCGATGAAAACTCGATTCGCTATTCCCAGCCGGCAGACATCGGTGCCATCGACCATAGCAGCCAGTACCGCTTCACCCAGGGCAAGGCCCACGGGCTTACCGCCCAGCCTTCGCAGCAGTCCAACTCGACGGCAAACGACAGCTTTGATGAGAGCTCCACGCACTCGACGCAACTCTCAGACGTCTCCGACACCCACCCGGAGCTGAATGGGAGCATGGACGGCCTGCCGAACGGCACACACGGCGAGAAAGCCAACGGCGTGATACGGGCCGAGCCAGTGCAGACCAACCGAGTCGATTTGAAATCGCTTCCCGATCGCCGTGCACCTCAGCAGTCGCCGATAACAAACGGAATCAGGGACGGAGACACACCGGTACCAAGCCCGGTCGACGGCCACGCACGCACATCTCTCGGCTCCGCTGTTGGGCCAGCCTCAACCCAACCGTCGCCCCGAGAATTGCATCTGCAGTCCGTCACCAAAGCCGATATTCGTACCGTCGACGGCGCCTCGCCCTCCTCGGTTACAAGTGCAAACTCACCTGCCTCCTACAACACGCTCCCACCTCCGTCTCTTGCTGCTCCATCGCAATCGACCCCTGATGCCAACCTACGAAATCCCAGCTCACCACACCGGTTCTCGTCGCCCCCCCAATACCATCCTCCCGCGCCTCCGACCGCTTCGACCGCACTACAGCCCCCATCTGGCGCGGGCTTGAAACATCGTCACACTCTAGAAGTACCCAAGGTCACACCGGCACGGGGGTCAAGGGATGGCATGGACACGGGTTTCTCTAGCGGCAGGTTCTCGCCCACGACTGCAACCCAGAGCGCGCGCAGGACCTCGTTAAGCCTTGTCCGGAGGAACACGCGCTCTCTGCACTCCGATTTCCCTCGAGACGAGATAATCCCGGACGAAGACGCCTTGCGGTGGGCCGAGGCGTACCGGCAGAAAAGAGCTACCAAGAGGAAAAAGATCGAAAGAGAGGACGACGACAGGGTTCTTGTCGGCACCAAAGTCGACGAGAACCATGCCAACTGGGTGACGGCGTATAACATGTTGACGGGCATCAGAGTGTCCGTATCGCGGACCAATGCGAAGCTCGACCGTCCGCTGACCGACGCCGACTTTGAAGCCAAGCAAAAGTCAACCTTTGATATGTAAGTGTCTGCCACCAGACTTCGGAAGGCAGGCTCGCTTTGCTAACTTTCGCAGCGCCGGTAACGAGCTCGTCCCTTCAGCAAAATACGATTTCAAGTTTAAGGACTACGCACCCTGGGTCTTTCGTCATCTCCGAGCCCTCTTCCGCCTCGATCCCGCAGACTATCTCATGTCGTTGACCGGCAAGTATATACTCTCCGAACTCGGTTCCCCTGGCAAGAGCGGGAGCTTCTTCTACTTCTCAAGGGACTACAAATACATAATCAAGACGATCCACCACAGCGAGCACAAGTTCCTCCGCAAGATCCTGAAGGACTACTACCAGCATGTGACCGACAACCCGAACACTCTACTATCCCAGTTCTACGGCCTCCATAGAGTCAAGATGCCGTACGGAAAGAAGATTCACTTCGTAGTGATGAACAACCTCTTCCCACCGCACCGCGATATCCACGAGACGTTCGATCTGAAGGGCTCAACCATCGGCAGGGACTACAAGGAGGAAGACCTGGGCAAGAATCCCAGGGCCACTCTGAAGGACCTGAACTGGCTTAGGAGACACCGACACCTGGAGCTTGGGCTGGAGAAGAAGAGGCTATTCCTCGATCAGCTCCACAAGGACGTGCGACTGCTCCAGAAGCTGAAAATCATGGACTACTCGCTGCTCGTCGGAATCCACGATCTCCGAAGAGGGAACGAGGAGAACCTGCGTGACAAGACTCTGCAAGTCTTCAGCCCCGGGGGAGACAAGCATGAGGACTCGGAGGCGCCATCTGTCCTGATGAGGACACCGTCGAAGCTTGAGAGCCAAAGAAAAGCTCGCGAGTTGCGGCAGATGATCAAGTCCGAGAGACCGGTACCGATGGGGCAGACGGCCAGTCGCATGCCAAACGAGCTGGAAGAGGGCCACAACAGGCCAGGATTCGTCTTCAACCAGGACGACGGCGGCTTTGCCGCGACACACGAGGATAATTCCCCCGGAGATGAGGTCTACTACCTTGGCGTCATAGACTGCCTCACTCATGTAGGTTCACGCGCCTTGAGAATTGGTTGACCATTACTGACTGACGGATCTGTAGTACGGGATCATCAAGAAACTCGAGCACTTCTGGAAAGGCCTATCCAGTGATAAGACACAGATTTCCGCCCTGCCCCCGCACGAGTATGGCGAACGGTTTATGAACTTCATCTCTGGCGTGACCATGTCGGCTGAAGAAGCACAGCGCGAGGCTCAGGAGCGTGATGCGGCCAATGCTGCAGCCGCAGTTGCCGGTGAGCAACCGCAACGAGTCGGCAGCTGGGGCAGTCGTCGCCGCTCAACCGGCACCCACATACCGCCTATTCCGGACTACCGGCCGCCATCCCCGCCCTCAAACCTGCTTTCGGGACAGAAGTCCCCGGAGCAGGAGATAACCCTGCAAAGGGCGGAACACCAGGCGCACAAGACGGAAAGGCATGGCGCCAGGGAAGAAGACGTCCCGGACCGCACCCTCAAGACTACATCTGCACCGCCCGACCTCGCTGTGCCAGCGGTTTCCAAGCGCCCGCCGATACCAGGCTCGCAACACACGGAGCGCCGCGAATCCGCCATCCAAGGCTCAGCTACTGTACTGCCGGTCGTGGAAGAAGCAGCCGAAGTAGGCTCGACGGGTGGGCGCAGCAGGAGCAGCCACATCAGCAGCGCCACGACGGAGAGCGATGGCCGGCCCATCACGCCGGCTAAGGACGGGGACGAACGACAGGCTGGGTTTGGCAACCCTCTCCTCAACAACAAGGACCGAGGACCACCTACGCCGCCAAAGACGGCCACGCTCAAGAAGCCCGATAGCGCGGACAGCGGATACGGCGTTGCAGCTGCCAACTCGGTTGCTGGAAATGCGCTGAAGAGCGCTAATGGGTCGCAGAAGAGCCTGAAGCCGAGGAGCTCGGTTAGTCGCGAGAGCCTGGACAAGGCGCTGCCGCCTCTGCCGCGGTCGGACGCGATACACCAGGAGGTTTCATAGAGCGATGCTGATATCTCTCACATCTATCTTGGGCGCGGGAGGTGGTGGCGGTCGATGAGGCGGCGGTGCATGACTGCCGATTAGTGGCGACGAGGATGAGAATCTGCGCAAGATAAGAAGCTCTGGTGATACAGATGGGGATAACGGACGGAGGCGGAGTGAGAGCGACAGCAGGGTCTTCTTGGCGTCACGACGAACGATGGCCTGTTTCCTTGTTTTCCTTTTGTTTTTACCGTTTTATCACTCGACGAAACATGATACCACTATCGCATCGAAGGCATAAACTATTTCCTTTTCTTGTCTATTTGCGCTTCCTACTACAAGTCTCCTTCTCCCTTGTTCCAACTTCACAGAGTCGTGTTTATTTCCTATGTCATGGAAGAGGTCATGGGACTATGGGGAGGTGCGCCTCTTTGGTAGATAGACAGTTTAAGAGCCGTGGGAATGTGCAGCTTTGCTCACTTGGAAGATTCTTCACTTATGGCTGGCAGGAGATATCAGGAGCAAGAATAGATACAGTGCATATATCTAACCTGTCAAGACACCTTGGAGACTGCACTGGCGTGGAACATCTGCATATCCTGCCTCACAACTTTTCCCTCAGACGCAATCATTGCCTGTCACAGTAGTATTATCTCATTGCCGTCTCCATGTTTGTAACCATGCAAAAAGCTGGGGATCCTGCACTCCGATAACGCCGACACCCAATCTTTTCCACACCGGGATATACACTTTAATACAACATATCGTCACGGTCTTCCCACTCTTTACGTGTCAAACGTTCCCTTCACCTCGGCTTGAAGTCCGTACTGACATCCATCTTCGCCGCGCCCTTCGCCTCGAGCTCCTTGAGCATCTGCTTCTTCTTGATGTCCTGCACCCTCCACTTCTTGAAGTATGTGACCTGTCGTCGCCCAGTCAGCATTGTCTCTCTCTACTCCAGACTCTCCAACCCCATCCATCTTCCCCGTTCCATCCCCCGCTCTTCCACCTCTCCTAAATCTCTACCACGCTTTCTCCCACCTCCCCGGGGAGTCTCGAGTTTGTACAAAAACCTACCCATTGACTGGCACAGTCCCTCTCGAAATCCCTGCTCTGCGGCCCGCACGCCTTGGCGGCCGCCTTGTCGTCTTTCAGGGCATCGACGATGTTGTTCGCGTCCAGGCAGGCGAAGTAGGCGTCGCGCGCCAGGTAGCACCTCTGCCTCTCGGATTTGAGCGGCGCGACGGCGCCCGAGCGGACTTCTTCGGCGCGCTTATCTGTCGGGGAAGATAGGAAGTCGAGGAGGCCCATTGCGTGGTTGTGGCTCGGGTGAGTGAGAGGATGGGATCGTTGGGGAGGGGAAATGGCGTGGGTTATCGCAAGTACCTTAAATACCTGGGAGCTATCGTGCGGTCGGGAAGCTTGGAGGTTTCGAGCTTTTGAGGTCAGAGCTTCCGCGCTGCCGAGACATTGGACGGGCCCCACAAGCCGGACCGTAAGCCGCAAATGTACGTCACTTTCGTCGTCGGACGCTGTGACCATGCCAGCCGCTGGCAGCTGTCTCGAGCCCATTCGTCGCATCAGCCAGATGTTCATCAAAAGTAGAAGGCAGCAACACAACAGCAACAGAAATCACATGCAAACCGATACTCTCCACGACAAACATCTGTGACGCTCACACTGAGACGCTGGCAGTTCTACTGTCTCATGCACATGCGCCAGAACCATCCGACCGCCTTTCGCAACCCCCGATCCAACCTGTACTTCCCCTGGCCAGGGAGGGAGGTGACCTAGGCCGCCCCCGGGTCTCCTTCACCCCCCCTTCGAACGACCCCGTTCGAACCTACCTCGAACTCTCCGCCATCCTTTCAAACCCCCCATACATCAAATCTCCTAGACGTAGATAAATGGCCCGCCGCCGCCGGCCCCCCCGGCCGGGCGCGATATCCGAGCTCCCGCCGCTCAAGATCCTGTCGCAGATCCTCGCGCTGCAGGCCATCTACTACGCGACCGCCTTCTGCCTCGCCCTCTTCTCCTCCCTCGTCTCCGGCACGGGCTTCGGCCTCGACCTCGTCTTCTCGTGGCGGTCGGTGCGGGGGGACACGACGCAGGGGTGGCTCGCCGGGTTCTTGTGGGTTGTTGACGGGGGGTTGGTCATGTAAGGTCTCGCTTTTGCCGTAGGGGGTTGAGACAAGGGGAGGAAGATTGGCTAACGCGCAAACGAACAGGTCCATAGCCATCGTCGTCCTGGTCGCCAGGTCCAAACTCGTCCCCGACTTCGCGCTGACCGTGCACTTCATCCACCTCGTCGTCGTGGCGGTGTACAGCGGGCAGATACCGAGGCACCTGGCGTGGTGGCTCACCATGGCGGCGAGCAGCGCGGCGAGCGTCGCGCTCGGGGTGTGGGGGTGTCGGTGGCGCGAGCTGAGGCCTATTGCGTTTGGAGGCGGAGGGGGAAGTACGAATAAGGGAGGGCAGCAGAATGGGAGCGCTGGTGGTACCGGAGATAATGGGGAGGGGAGCAGTCGACAGGGAGGTGGGGAAGGGGACGAAGAGCAGGGGTTTGGTCGGGGACGAGGCAGGGGGAGGGGACGCGACGGGGGCGGGGAGTACGAGATGGTGCAGATGGATGGGGAGGGGAGGGGGGAGAGGTAGCGCCTGCTAATCGAAGGTGCAGCTTGTAAGATAGGGTGTGGGAACTTTGTGAGATAGATGCATAGCATAGCTTC
The DNA here is from genome assembly GCA_030052785.1 of Coniochaeta hoffmannii. NCBI lineage: Eukaryota > Fungi > Ascomycota > Sordariomycetes > Coniochaetales > Coniochaetaceae > Coniochaeta > Coniochaeta hoffmannii. Next base: position 10,671 of record JANBVN010000277.1, read on the forward strand.
GGCGTTTGGGTAGGGTAGACAGCCTGGATGGCGCGCCCGAGTCTTCGAGACCGGCGGGAATGATATTATGGTTATGCATGGGACGAGTTGTCTCAAGAAGTTTAACTGTATCGATGGACGATACTGTTGCGATTACAGGCTATGGAGTATGGGAGTGAAGCACCTCAGTGCTGCCATGACAACTTTTAGGTCTTGCTGATAAACCAAGGTACAGATGCCTTCCGTCCTCTAGTGAACCCACCAACCAACTTGCTATTTCACTCAAGACATAGGTCCGTTGTTCAACACTGAGCCTTGCCACTCCCCTCTGGCATCGTGTCCGGCATGCTATAAGTCAGCTGCTCCCGGAGAGCCTGGAGCCGGGCAAACTCGTGCGGACAGCCATCGTCCGCAAGCGGCGCCTCGCTGTCCGAGCTCTCGGTGCCGGTCGAGGTTCCATCACTGGACTCGGCCATCTCAGTCACTTGCACCGTTCCGCTGGTGCTCCGCCTGACGTTGGCCCGCTTACCCTTGGCTTTAGAATCGGTCCGTTGCTCATGCGCCACGGTGTCGCTCATGGTAACCGGACGGAACACTCCAGAGTCGCCAGGCTCGCCGCCTCCATCCGGATACCACTCGTTTGGCATGAATGGTGCAGAAGGAGACGCGGTCGGACTGGTGGACTTGGAGAAATGTTTGGCCATGTACTTTCTACCTATTGGACTGGCAACCGACGAAGAAGTCAGGGACTGAGACGGATGTGTACCATCGCCCAGCCTCTTCATCTGGTGAGGGGAAGGGGAACACACTGTGCTGGGGCCGAGGAGTTGTGTGCCTGCGGGGCGGAGCGAAGCAGAAGTTGCGGTATCCAGCCTCTGCACCGCGATCGAGTTGCCGATTGCATTGTCCAGCAGCTCATTGAGGTGCTCCATGTCGAGCTTCTGCTCGGACTTCGGCTCTGAGCCCTCGACATGCGCCGTGGAGTTTACCTTGGCACGTCTATCGCCCTCCTCTGGCGGCGAGGGTGTCAGGTCCAGGGGCTTTCGGACGAGGTTGTGGTGGATGTCAAGGCGCCCAAGCCTGGCAACACCTGGGCCTGCAGAAGACACGCCGGGACTGCTCCGAGCACGAGAAGCTGCAACGACTGAGCCGGATTCCGATCGGGCCTCATCTCGGATCTCCTCTGAGGCATCTTCCGGCGGGTACATCTCAGACAGACGGCTGCGAGCGCCCCTTCTCCGATGGTCAGACTTGGTTGAGTGAGAGACATATGGAGTAGACGGAGTGGCAACATCCGAAGCTGGTGTGTTGGCTGGCACTGCAACACCGAGCACCCCGTCCGTCTGCAACACTGGACTGGTGGCTGCAGTCGAAGTTCCCCTACACGTCGCGGGTGTGTTGGGAGGGACCTCAACATTCGGCGATGTTCCATTGCTCGTCGCGCGAGCCTCTTGGCCGGGCGTATCTGCATCGATGACTTTGGAGTGCGCCCAGAAGGACAGCCGGTCGAGCTCCGCCGTGGCGAGCAGAGTGCCCGCTCTCAGGAGAGGGTCGAAGATGGCTCCCGGGCTACCGATCGAACTCGGACCGTACTCAGAGGTAGGCGAGTTGAACAGCGGGCTCGACGCGACCGACTGAGAATGCAGCTCGTACGTCTCCCTCGCCTGTCTGCGTCGCTCTTTGCCGCCGAGGGGGTTCTGTAAGTCGGAAGCCGTAGTCGAATGGGAGGAAGAATCTGTCCGATGAAGGATACGTCCTAGCGACTTGATCTTGTCCGCTACGATGCCTTTCCTGGCATTGTACATTGGCAGTCCCCGGTATGACTGGCTGCTGAGCGCCCTGCTAGGCAAACTCAACCGATGCTGGTAATGTCAGTCACGGGTGATTCTAGACCACAGTGAGTGTAACAGGAATGGTTTTCGTACCTCAATCAATGGCCCAGGAGCAGGACTGTTCTGTGAGAGCAGTATTGCAGGAGCCGACTTTGGACATGTGGCATAAGGGATGGGTGTCCGGTCTTCGTCAGCGACGCTCTCGTAGTCGATTTCATCAAGCCGTTCCAACTCGACTGCTGACCTGCTAGGCAGTACGGCGGAATCGGCATCAGAGACTTCCGAGACATTCAGCGCCCTTCGATATCTGCCTTTGGCCCGCAACTTCAACCGTCGCAGACGTTCCGTTGCTGAGTTGGAGCTGCCGTTGTCGACGGACGACCTTGATCTGGTCGGCAGCTCCGGGACCTTCTCAAGGGAGTTTCTCGCACCGGATTGATCCGATGTAGAACTCCAGGGCCCGTCGTAGCCGCTTCTCCAGACGGACCTCCACGGCTCGGACACCCGTCGGGGACCGGCTGCTGCTGGGCGCCAAGAGGCATTGTCCGACATGGTGCTGGATCGGCCGTATTTGACGTGCATTGTCAAAGTCGTCATCATGATAGGGACCGGTTCCCCTCCTGTTGTGTATCCCGAAGGGGGAGGAGGCGGGCCGGCCCATTCGGTTGGGATGCACTCGACGGGAAGCGTCCAGCAGGAGTCGAGCAGCTGTACCGCAGCCAGGCCAGGGAGGGTGTGGGACTCGGCCTCCTCGGCATCAGCTGCCGACGCCGGATTCTCCGACTTGAAGCGACGGACGGGGACGCTGTGCGCTGTCCGCACGCTCAGGGGGTTCTCGCCAGACTCGGACTCGCGCTATGAGGTCCGAGAAGAGGTAAGAGGGCTGTGCTCGTCATCGCCCGTCGATCTATCCAACCGGAAGGCCAAAGAATTCCAGCCGACACGCCGGGCGGCTCTCATGGACGCAGGTTCAAACGTCTGTTGGGCCACCGATGCCAACGACATGAACGAGCACATGTGAGGGCTGTGCGTGTTGGAGCGACCTCCCAAGAGGCGACCTGTGCCTCTGAGTGGCTCGAGGGGGATAGCGCTCATTCTGAGGAGTGATACTGGCCGAAGTATATGGGTTAATAGGGGTGCGGCAGGGTGATCCCAAAATGCGTTGCGAGATGATGTCAGGGTTATCTTAGGAAAAGAGGTTGTCGAGGATAAGATGGATTTGAAGCATCGACTCCCCATGTGAGTGCTTCCAGGTTTCCAGCTGCATCGCCACTGCCCTGGATGTCAACGAGCGTCATTGGACATCCATGACTTCCGGATTAAGACTACTGTTTCGAGGCTTCCCTTTCCCAACTCGGGCTATTTTTGGTACCTAGAACCTCGAGGCGCGAGGGATGGTAAGTTTGAAATGGTAAGAGGAGCAGTGGATGGTACAGTACCTTATACCTCATCAGAGCAACTGAAGAAGTGCCGAGGTCCTCAGAGTTTTTCCAAGGCTGTGATGGATTGGAAAGTCGGCGTAAATTCCCCCATGGACTGCGGCGCTCAGTCATCATGCCGTGGTGCTTGTGTTTCTTAAGTCCACTCCAGTCTCCACACACGCGAGGCCGGTCACTAATAACACCCAAGGTAGCACCTGTGTTTTCTGCGAGAGCAGGCGTTCATGGTAAAAACATTAAGTATTGTCGTTATCTTCTATCTCACATTAATTCAGCGGCCCAGATGCTGTCCAACTGAGCCTATGCTGCGTCCAGCCCCTCCGTGAGCACATTGCTCGTACCAAGCCAACCTATCCAGCTCGAGTCCACGAGTTGTCGTGGCCCAAGACTCCCTGATTTTAGGTAGTCCAACCCCGGCTGCGGTTCTCCGGTTTGCTGCCGTGCGGTAGTGACTTGTACCCTCTCCAAAAACTCCCAACACGCTTTCATTTCTGCCCAATCCTTCATGCAAGGTGTATGCTCATCTGATAACCAAAATCCGGTGAAACGAGCGGGGGGGTATAGGTTATGCGAGCCGTGAGATGCCGTGTATCTATTACAAATCGATCTGCGCATGCGCAGGCTCGTCTCTGCGTCATACCCCGGGCGGGCAGAGAAGAATTGGAACGGTCCATGCCGTCTCTCACGGGAGTGAGTATTAAATATTAGGTGCCTCCGATTACCAGTCACCGGTCAGGGAGGGCACGTAGCTGACGGGTTTGTGCAGCGAACGTCGGTCGACACGGTCGAGAACGAGTGGCTCGGCCCGTCTGTTGTTTGCCACCACCGGCCGGTCGAGCCAGTAGCAGCGGCGCGGCGCTTATTCACTGGCGGGAGCCAGTCTCCGACGTTAGGCTCATCGGACAACGACGACATCGTTCACGTCGCTCTCACGCACAGGCCGAGTGCCGTCCCACACGTCGCCGGTTGCTGTCAGAGGAATGATGTGGTGTCGGAAATCATCATCGGGAGTGACCGGGCTGAGGATATCTGGCGAAGCCATGCCGCTGGTCGAGGACTCTCCGCGGCTCAGGGAGTCGAAGCTGGGACTGCTGCTGCCGAGAGTCCACTCATCATCATCCCCATTGCCTTCCCTCTCAAGCAGGCCCATGCCGTATCCGTACCGGCTATATCCATACTCCTCGTCCCTCAGCTTAGCCGGCCGGTCGCCATATTCGACGTACTCGTAGTCCCAGCGAGTGAACTTTCCGGGTTGGGGGCGGGGCAGCCACTTCGCCTTGGTGATGTAGAACGCCGCAGCCGCGATGAGGCTGCCGCCGACGAGATCGACGGCATAGTGGTGGTTCAAGTACATGGTGGCCCACCAAATCCAGGCGACATAGGTGATGAAGAGCCAGCGGAAACGGGGGAAGGCGTAGCTCATGAACAGTGCCTCGAGAGTTGCATCGCCCGAGTGCAAGCTGGGGAAGGCACCGAAGGGGAGCGGCGCCGTGGTAAAGCTGGTCGTGTACATGTCGACGCCAAGGAGTGCATCGATGCGAGCGAGTCCTGCGGGGGATCCCTCCATGCCGTAGTGGGCCGGTTGAAGCCCGTGCAGCTTCTCGTACCAAGGCGGTGTGCACGGGAACGTCAGCTGGATGAAGACGCACAACACGCACATGTACCCAAAGGCGCGTGCAAACGCCGGAGTCGTCCCGGGGGCGGCGAAGACGAACAGCAGAACGCTGCAGATAGCCGGCAGGCCGAAGTGGCCCAGGCCGTAGGGGATCCAAGCCAGAATGTCGAGAATGGCGTGGGTGTGTGCCGAGAGGATGTTGGAGAGGTTGGCGCCGTACAGGACGTTTTCCAGGGCGGGCAGCACCTTCACCCATATGTGCGGTCGGAATTGGGTTGGGATAAATCTGCGTCAGCTTTGTCAGCTACAGTCCCACGTCGACTGCACGCCGTGTTGTTGCGTCTCAGATTACTGCCAAGCTGGTGCAATGCCGCAGTCGCTCTGAAGCAAGATAATCGAGTCTTCGCACATTGACTGGCGCTTGAGACACGGAAATCTCGGAAGGAGGAAGTATCTTCTACTCACCGACTAGAAAAGAAATAGATGAGATAGGTCCATATGGGTAAGGACGGGAGGAAGAACTGCTGGGTGATGGGCATGAGGAGCAGCACCGAGTAGGCGAGAGCGAGCGCCAGCTTGATGAAGGGCGCAGACGGCGTGATGACCATGCAGAAGACGAGGAACCCGGCGATGATGACATGCTGCAGATCGAGCAGCTTCCATTGCCGTCTCCTCAGGTGGCGCAACGACTGCATGACATCGAAGGATGTGTTCAGCCTCGTCACATCGTCGTCCCTGGCCTCAGCCGCCGACCTCGCCCGTTGGCGCATTCGCAGCTTCCGACTGGGCCGAAACTTGTACGGGATAGGATTGAATTGGGCGAGATTGAGCGATCCAGACCAGAGGAAGGGCAGTTTGGGAGTCGGCTGCGCCAGAAAGGCGTTGAATTCCTGCATCGCTGCTGTTGCTGTTTCCTGCTTCTCCTCTCCTCCTGAATGCCGACCGTTGTACGACGGTTGAGAAAAGAGGCGACGGTCTGCAAACCCGGCGTTAGGCGAGAGTCGATGACGCGCGGACTTGGCTAACAGTGGCTGGGCAACGGTTTTCGAGTGATACTGAGGCTATCGGCGAGCAATGTGCATGTTCGAATACTCGTTTAATCCCGTCGCAAGAATACTGATCCGTACGAGTTGTTAAACTTTGTCGTTTCACTCTTCGAAACCAAAATTCGGGTGTGGTGAGATCGGCAGGGTGCCCAGGAGGCGGATGGAACGCAGATCTTCCGATGCTTGTCGGGCGAGTGAGAGGGTCTGATTATGGGAGACTCGACGTCTTCACGAACCCGGGCACAACGCTGCACAAAGAGAGAGGGAGAGAGAGGGAAACCGGGGGGCTGGAGGTTGAGGCGCTGGTCGAGGCGGAAACACGACAAAACAGAAATAAATGCAGGTGGAGAGGGAGAGACGGGGAGAGTTTTGTTGTCCAGGGCAATCTTACTCCAGAAGTCAATGATGGAGACAAGTGGACCACAGAATTTTGAAGCCCATCCGGTGAGTGATGTCCATGCTTCTTGCTTGCAAGTGGGTGGCATGGGTGCCGCATGGGTCGAGGTGGCAGGGGTCGCTGGTGGTTGCCTCAAAAGCTTCGGAAAGTGTGGAACCCCGAAATTTGCTTTTCATCCCAAAGTACCTCGACGTACCTTCCGAGGTACCTTGGCGTTTGGCAGGTCATCCGTCTTAGCCGTAATCTCGCTTTGATTTGCAGTCCGACATAAGTCCTTCTCAACGTATGCCCCAGCCTTTAATAAGGGCTAAGGTTTACTCCAAGGCAGTTTCGGGACACTAGACTGTACACCCATAATACTGATGAACCAAGATCGCAAACCTGATAGCCATTGTGGGGATGGGAAAGACGATCTGTTTCTTGCGCCGGGGTGGTTCGGGAGCGCACACAAGTCAGCTCCGGGGCGGCCGTTGTCCTCGGCGCACTTTGCGCCCCGACTACCGAGACACAAGACCCTGGAGCCCGAGGTTGCACATCATCAGTCTCCTCTCCTTTTTTATGTGTAGGTCTAGGGCTCTATCTTCAGGTAGTACACCCAGATAGCCCAAGCGGCTCGCTTATTAGGTGAGGACGATGTGCTGCTGCTTCCGGCCTGGCCGCGCGCAGCCGGTGTTTCGTAGTCGGTTGCGACCACTCGACCAGCTGGGCTCTCTTGGTAAATCGATATAATTATATCATGTTCTGCTTTGCGGGTTGCTTCTTGCTATTCCTGGCATCCTCAGCGACTGCTTACTATGTCTACAGCCCAACTCGTTTGCCCTTTTCAGAGCGAGGTCCTGTCAGCCAACCTTATTTGGTGGGAACCCGAAACACTCTACGCGTGGTAACGCGGAATTGTCGCGGGCACGGACGGCACGGACGAGACTTTTGCTTTCCGTCCTCCCGTGAGGAACAGGCGGAAAGAAAAGTTTCCTCGTTCTCGCTGCAATTGTCTGAAGGCCCGAGAGACGCTATTGACCCCTGCCCTGCAACGGTTGCGAAGCCATCATTGGAGTCTTGCACAAAGTTGTGTTCGGCCCCGTTGTCAACCGGTACACATGGAGACAAAGCACTTCTTTAGCGCCAATTGCTGATCGCGGCTCGCACTCCTGCAGCCCTGGCACCTACTGTGGTAGACGCGCAAATAAGACCACCCCTCATCATCGAACCATAGCCCAGCATCGAAGCTGGGGTCCCGGCCGTTCTCCGCGTGATCTGCTGAGGTCACTTCGACAAGCTTGAAGTCTACGTGTAGATCGCATACCACACGCCGCACGGGGATGCGCATCCCACGCTGACATGGCAAGCATACCTCGCAACAAGTGTGCATTGCCGACAGCATCAGGTGCCCTTCCTGACGTCGGCAGAGCAGTTGAAGAATCGGGAGTAGCCAATGGCTATGTATCCTGGTCCCAGCATTGGATTGTCGTCGATGAACGATGATGATTTACGGAACGCGCGGATGCACAGCAACACCAGCGTCTTGGCATCGCGAAGGAAATTGACATTGGGCGGAGTCAGCCCACAACCGAACAGGGCAACATGTCACGCTCTGTCGCATTGTGATTCGCCGGCATTCGTTTACGCGTATCCAGCGGGAGAAACGCTCAAGGATTACACTACACCATGACGTTTCTTCACAGCTTTGGCATACCTACTCAAGCTGCGGGAGAATGGATTGCCATTAAAGGAGGTACCGCGCTCTCGGGTTCTTCCTTGAGCTCCTCTATGAAGTTACCCCAATAGCTGCAGTGATACGGCAGCTCATCCTGTTTGCTTCGATGCTGGGCAAACGATCAACCTGGATACTTTTTACGCACTATTTACTACACTGGTAATTTCCGGGACAACTCTCTCGCCGAGTGCCAAGACCTTTGACGCCCTAACAGGAAAACGGGAGCACTGGCGATAATTTCCACACCCCAGCGTTGTTGTTGAAAAGACTTTCTGAAGTTCCCAGCAGGACCGGGACTTCATATAAGGTAGGGGTCTGCGGGGACCACCAAATCTCATGGCGATGGACAGTTGAGACGATCCCTATTCACAGACAGCAGAGACCGTCAAGCCATCACCTGGCCGATTGATGCAGCCAAACAAGCGGGATGTCTGCCGAAAGATAGTATTCTAGAGCTACCGGACGCCTTGCTTGTAAGCTATGCGTCTGAACCCTTAGCTCTTCTCTTTACACTGTCGACCGTAAGGTACCGGCCAGACAAAAGGGTCTTGTCTCACACTGCGGTTGGCTGCACCGCCTAGCGGCCCAGCGCGATTGCCCGTCACGCTGGCAGCTGGCTGGCCTGTCACACGAGCACACGCTGCGAGCGGGCAGGTACTCTCAAGTACCTCAGCGTGGGCTTCGAAGTCAGTCGACCGTTACGCTTCGGTTTTGTCGTCCGTACACGTGTAAGCATGACATCCAACAAACAAATCCCTTTCTCGCTTCAAAGTTTGGCACCAACGGATAAACGGCGGGTTTGCTGATTTACTTGTCAAGGCAGGCAGGCAGGGGGCACAAACGGCGGATCCTCTAAGTCTAGACGTAGCACTACCGCAAATCTCGGGACGCTGAAGGATCCTTTTACCATTTTCGCTTCGCTCTCGCTCCTGTCAGCACTATGATCTGACGTTGGCGCCTATTGACACTTCCAGGTTACTCAGAGTTTCGGTTAGCGTAGCGGGTTTACTACCAGCCTCAACCGCTGTCTACTAACTCTGCCAACAACCGACATTCAGCTGCTTTCAATGGCCCCTAAAATAAAATATCCGGGCCAGGGACTAACTCCACAAGATGCAACCTCTCTGCAGGGGACGCCGACCATGTCAGGTGCGATGGAATCGAGCTCGTCGTCGAGGACTTCACTGTCGAGCCTTAGAGTGTGACAATCCGCTTAGGAGCCTCCGAGACATGTCTCACTGTCCGCACGCATCATAGAGTCAAAAAAGACACGCCCGCTCAGTGATTATATACCGCTGCCGGTATATGCAGCTTCACGACCTGCCCGCACCAATGCGTCCCTAAAGAGATGTGTAACGCGCTCGTAGAGGAAACCCCTGTACACGACCATGAACAGGAAATAGAAAAAAACCGCGCTTCATCCAGCCTATCATCGAAAGCCGCCAGCAGCACTACACGGGAGCGCCGCTGGGCAACACAACCGCATACGTGGGATCCTCCCCAGCATCAGCCTCATCGTGGTATCATCAAGATCATCGCCAGACCCATCCTCTGTCCCCTGACCAGAAGTGCCGCCGCCACTTGATCTTTCCCGTCCTATGCAGAAAGCGCTTCTATCGCCTGTTCGCCAGCCCCGTCCCCTTCCACAGACCTTTGCTCGTCTCGACCACCCGGTTCGCCTCGCTCCCCGGCCTCAGCGAAGCCGGCACGCTCATGGGCGGCGCCTCGCCCATGGTCACGTCCCCGTCCGCCCCGCTCCCCTGGCCGGTCCCGTACCCGCTGTCCTGCGTGGGCGCGCCACCACCACCACCACCACCACCACCACCGCTCACAGAGATGGCACTGTCCTCCTTCGCCAGCCTCGCCGGCGTCCCCAGCCCGCTGTCCCGCCCGCTCTTCGCCGCCGCGGCGCCGCCCTTCCTCCCGGGCTCGTTGGAGCTGGCGCCGTTCATGAACTGCCCCTCGCGCAGCTTGTTGATCGCCCGCACCGTGTCGATAGCAGCGTGCAGGGTCCGGCGCGCGTTGAAGTTCTTCTTGACGGTCGGCAGCAGGTTCTGGCCCTTGTCCCCTTCGGCGCCGCCTCCCGGCCCGCCGCGGGCCCAGCCCGCCACGAAGGGGTGCTGCAGGGCCTCGTGCGCCGTCATGCGCTTGGCCGGGTCGACGGTCAGGCACCGGCGGATGAAGTCCTTGGCGCCGTCCGTCACGCCGCGCCAGTAGTCGGCGGGCGTGAAGCTGTAGTCGGCGTTGAGGATGGCCTGCATCTCCTCGAAGTCCGAGTCGCGGTCGAACGGGGTGTAGCCGCAGAGGAGGAAGTAGGTTATCACGCCCAGCGCCCAGAGGTCGACGGGCTTGCCGTGGCCCGTCTTCTTGAAGATCTCGGGCGCCATGTAACCGGGCGTGCCGCAGGTGGTGGTGAGGACGTGGAACTGCTCCTCGTCCATGATGCGGCTGAGGCCGAAGTCGGCGATGAGCAGGTCGGCGTTGTCCTCGGGCGTGCGGAAGAGGAGGTTCTCGGGCTTGAGGTCGCGGTGCACGATGCCGTGGTCGTGCAGGTAGGCCACCGCGCTGAGGGTGGCGCGGATGAGGTCCGCGGCGTCGGACTCGTAGTAGGAGCCCTTCCTACAGATGCGGTCGAAGAGCTCGCCGCCAAGGGCTAGGTCGGTTACAAGGTAGAGGTTGTTCATCGTCTCGAAGTAGTCGACCAGGGTGAGGATGTTCTGGTGGCCCATCGACACCTTTTTGAGGACGGCTATCTCGTTACGGACCTGTGTGTGTGTGCAGCTCGCGGTCAGCAAGCGGTTGCGGCAGGTCGATGAGTGTTGGCTAGCATACCATGTGTTCTCTGCCGGCCATGAGCCGTTTGTTGATGACTTTGGCGGCGTAATAGCGCCCCGTGTCGATGTGTACGCACTCCTTGACCACCGAGTAGGACCCGGCACCCAATGTCTTGCCCACCTTATAGCGACATGGTTGTATCTGCGGTTGCGGAGGCCGTGCGGCATCCTGGGCGGCTACTGAAGCCATGGCTCGGAACTTTGTGGTGTCGTCGAAGGAGAGCGGAAATGGTGCGCCCTTTGTGTCTGCTGTGAGGGGTAGTTTGCACCAAAATGGTCAGCAAGAACTGTTGCAGCCGATTGTCCCAGGCTCAACGGAGAGCAAGGCGGACTGGCAGAGAGCAGGGCGAACGGGCAGCAATCGGGCTGCGGTCAAGAGGCTGAGCGGGGAGAGTTGGTGCTTCGGCCCACGTCGCGAGGCATTAACGTCGTCGATATAATGGGAATATCATCACGCGATTCCAGCAGCCTTCTCGATGCGATGGTGGCAGCGGTCTTGGCAAAAAGATATTGCAGTGAAAAGAAGGGTCGCTTATAATCTTTGAAGGGTCCTAGACATAGATCGTCGTGTTCTGGATTCATCAGCCGCACAGGAAATGGGTCCAACAATATCGCGAGATTCAGCTGCCCCTCATTCAGGGAGGGGGGCCCAATCACAAAAGGAACGTCCGCTTGCCGCTCGGTACGCTTTCACTTGATGGGTGGTCAACTTCGACAATTGTAAAAGCAGGCATCTCTTCACCGTGGATGTCTGCTGGGAAATACGCAAGGCTTATTATAATTCCTCGCTGGACTTAGTAGCTCTGATCCTTTCGCTGGCAATGGTCCAATGCCACCTTTGATTGCCTTACATATCAAGGCGAAGCTCACTCATAGCCACCGCTTCTCCGAGTCGACTTCTTCGAGCTCTGCAACTTCTTGCCTTTTAACCTCGCCTCAGTCGAGCTCTTCTTGCTGTAGGCATCGTGGTCAGCAAATCATCCGGGGAAGAAAGCCGGTCTAGGAAACGCACAGCTGGGCATATTTCTGCCTCTTCTCGGGGCTGGTCTCGCTAGGCACCCTCTCCTCGTACAGCCTCTGGATCTCTTCGAACAGCTTCTGGTGGTTCTCGTCTGCATTGGCTGTCCTACTCCGCGACGTCTGGGCTTGCAAGCTGATGCAGTCGTTCCGCTCAGCATAGTACCTGGATTCCCTCAGGCCAGTGTGTAGCATCTTAGGTAGGATGCTCATCAGCTGTGATACCGGCCAGCTTGTGATGGCTTTTGTTTCGGTCCTGGGTATGCATGTTAGTCTCTCAGTTATGCTGACTCGCGGCTGGTATCAGCCATACTTATTGACGTGCTGGCCACCGGGGCCACTGGATCTGGAGAACACAGTCTGTCCCTTTGGGATGCTGCTGGGCTGGAACGACTGGCGCCATCTCCTCGCTTCGTCGAGCTCGTCGGCGTCAAAGGCATCGTCGAATGCCTGATGTCGGATGGATCGAGGCTGTGGCTGAGCCGCCAGAAGGGAAGTTGTCCTCCATCTCAGAGGCTTAATAGCTGTAATACCAAGCAAACGTTGAAGCATACCTGGCCAGCTACGTTGACGGAGCTCTTCATCCCGTCTAGCTCAAATGCTTGGTCTAACTTGGCTCATCACTCTCGTCGAGTGAAGGGTTAGGGGTCAAGTACGTTCGGCAAGGTGGTAAGACGCCGTTGAGCCAATCAAGACGCAAACAAGCGCAACGGGAATTCAGCCCCACCAGGCGTAGAATTTTCCGCACCGACGGGGAGCCTCATCAGCGCGGGGTTTGCCCTGCGCTTTCCACCTTCCAACACTTTGGCAACTAAATTGTCTGACTTTCCACCTGCCGACTTTCAAGTTCCACGTCGCGCTTTCGATCAAGTGGCAGTCGCTCTGGGGTCTCTCCTTGATATCTTGGCAATTGGCTGTAGCGTCCTTATCACGAATTTAAGGGGAGTTTCCATACTGAAAGAAACCGAGTGCTTCAGTCATCGTTCTCGACAGCCTCATCTGCGTCACGCGTCTTAATTTCACGTGGAAGCGATTCTCTCTCTCTCTCTCTCTCTACCAGAACTTCAACAACGACTCAGCCGGAGAACAACCCGACCTCAGCTGCCCTCCGCTATCTCATCTCAATCGTGTTTGGACCTTGAGCCTTCCCCAACCAGACTCTATCTTCGAACGGCATCCGTATCTTCCTTACCTTACGTTCACCTTACTACCACCAAATTCCCGTTTAACCACGGGACCTGAAACCGAGAGGCCTCTCCATCCACCTCTCGCTCCTCTGCTCCTCCCCCGGTTCCCATTGAGCGACCGCATATTTTTTTTTTTGAGTGATAACCACTGTGTTTGGCTGTTTGCTCCGCGCTTCTTGATGACAGATCAAACGCCGGAAGTCGTCGCTGCTGCCGACGTCAGTCCCGTCTCCCCAAAACCCATCCACACCTCTGCCACGTCGCCCGCTCTGGTCCCCAGCCTCCAAGACCACGCAGCCACTTTAGACGTAGCTTATCTGGATAGCCTCACCACCGCGCCATTTCCCTTTGTCACCATGCCTGCCACTCCGTCCGCCAATCCTGCCAACGACGATGCCACTGCTACCGCTACCACTACCACTACCGCCGCTGCCACGGCTGGAGACTCCCAGTCATCGCCAGTCGCAGACACCATTGTAGTCCGCGGAGACGACGATTCTGGCGGTGACAATGAGGATGAGGACGAGGTCATCGACGACGAGAGCCTCGACGCTTATGGGGAGGATGACGATGAGCAGCAAGACGCTGCGGGCTCTGCTCCATCGTCCCTTGTTGTTCAGCAAGCGGCAGAGTCTGGCGATGGCGCTGACGCGGGGACGGCCACGGCTCAGCCGGATGTAACTGAGGCATCGTCAGAATCTATGATTAATACTCCATCCGCCACGTCGTCTTCCCCGGAGTCCAACACTCTCATGAAGAGCGAGTCTCCCGCTGCCGTCCCTTCTCAATCCGCCGAGCCTAGTGCGACCACCTTGTCTACAGATGGAACGGCGGACGCTCAACACGGCAACCCGCAAGCAGAAACCGAGCCCCAGATGAAAGCCGATGACACTGTTGCCACGTCAGACGCTGCTGCCGCTGCCATCTCCGAAGAAGACTCTGCCGGCGTTGACATACAGAAGCTGGTGGAATCCATCACTGCTCCATCTACCGCACCACCGCCATCTGCCACGACCGCATCGGTACCACAAGCCCCTTCTGAAGCTGTCACCTCGCCTGCTAAGCCGACTGCCCCGTCTATAAGCCTGCCACAATCCTCTTCACTGCCTCCCAAACCCGTCATGCCGCAGCAGGCGGGCCAGCCCGGCTCGCGGCCAGAAGACTTCCACCCTTTCCCTTCGCGCCCCGCGAATAACGCTCACGGGCCGCCTCCGATGTCTATGCAAGGCGTGATCCATTCTCGGGGTACGCCGAATGCCAGTATGGTGGGTGTCGCATCTGAGGGCGTGTCCTCGCTGCCACCCATTCCGCAGACTTCTTTTAATGGGGGGTCCGACCATTATGGCTCTCTGCCCAGTGCCATACCCGCTCCCGGAGCTGGAGCTGCCCAACGCGTGCCTCTTCATGGGACACAGCTCCAGCAAGCATGGGAGACGTTCCAGGATGACGAGAAGCGATATATGACCGAGGCCGAATGGGGCCGGTTCCCCGATAACTCTAGGATTTTCATTGGTGAGCGCTCAACGCCACAGCCGCTGCACGGCAGTTACGTGCGTCACTTGTGGCTGGTCGGTCACTAACAGAACCTAGGCAACCTTTCCAGCGAGCGAGTTTCCAAGCGTGAGGTGTTCGAATTATTCCATCGATTCGGTCGCTTGGCGCAGATCTCCCTCAAGAGCGCCTATGGGTTTGTGCAGTATCATACTGCTGAGGATGCCGAGGCTGCAATGCAGGCTGCTCAGGGGGTTGAGTTGGGCGGCAGGAAGATTCGTGAGTGACAACATCCGCATCGTCGATGTTTCCGAATCGCTGACAACATCCGAGATCTCGAATTTAGCCGCACACAGAAGAAGAGGGACCCGCAAGACCGTGATCAACGAGACCGGTCACCAGATCGCCGGGGTCAACGCGGCCATGGCGGTCCCGTCCACGGCGGCTTGGATCGGTACGATGGCCGGGAGAGGGATCAGGGCCGGAGAAGAGACGACTATCGGCCGGGCCGGTCCCCATCCCCACGTCGAGACGATGCCTATGGATGCGGCGGTCGCGGTCGCCACTACAGTGGCCCTTACGACCGTAACTCTCGCCCTCGATCCCGGTCTCGGTCACCTCGGTCTGGAAGGTACGGGCAGGACTCCTACCGCCGTCGGAGTCCCAGTCCAAGCAGACACGGTCCGCCCGAACCTCAGCTTGATATCCCGCAACGGTTTGGAGCCCAGGTCCCGGATGTCCAGTTGATCCTCCTCCAGGAAGTACAAAGGGACTTTGTCAGCTGGGTCCAGGGAGCATTCTACGAGCGTGGACTCAAGGCCAATGACATGTATCTCAACCCTCGCTTCTCGCGCGATAGCGTACTACAGCAGCTGGTCGTCGAAGGCGTCTACGGTGTGGTCGAGCTTGACTCGCGGGCTCCGGCAACTGGCAAGATCCCGCTGCGGGTATTTGACCGCTCGGCTGGAAGCAACGTCCGATTCGACGACTACCAAAATCTGGAACCCAAGGTCGCCGCAGAGCTCGTTCTGCGCGCTAAACAACGGCACACATCGCCGCAACAGCCCCAGTCGGCGGCTTATCCCGGCTACGCTCCATACCCATATGCCCAGTACCCGCAGGCATATCCGCCACCGCAAGGCCCGCCGGCCGGTTACCCTTATGCTCAACCGCCTGCTGCACCTCAAGCGCCGGCGGCTTTGTCCGCCCAGGATATCGTGGGCCTAGCTGGAAAGGTGGACGCCGCCACGCTGCAGACGCTGATTGCTTCACTTTCGGCCGGCCAGCAAGCACCTCAAGCTGGCGGTATGCCGCACGCGGCTCCCGGGGGTCAACAGGTCGACATCAACGCACTCCTCAACAGTCTCAAGGGTGCCCCTGGCTCTGATCCTGCGCAGCCGCCAGCGCCTGCATACGGGATGCCTGCGAGCTACTTGCCTCATATGGCCGGGACACCGATGCCGCCAACGGCCGGTCATGTCCCGCCAGGCGGACCAGGCGGAGTCGACACCGCGGCGCAGGTGCAGAACATTATGAATTCACTGGCTAAGCACCGATAGCGTGGGTTGCAACTGAGCCGGGAGGAGCTTTGCGCTGTTATGGGGTTACTCGTGGATGCTCTGGCCTGTTGTGATTGGGGAATACCAACTGAACAGGCCATTGCCGTTGCGCAGGACGGCTTTGACTCTTTGTTCCGTTCAGAGGATGCTGCTTTCCAGATGCTGTCATGGAAAGCTGTACGGAAGTGCTTTTCGGCCGCGATCCGACACAAATTGAAGCACCGCCGCCGTCTAAGCCCGCTCGACGTCAAGGAGGTACTTCGAAAGACGGTGCACATCTTATCTGAAGATATGCTCCCATAGCCCACCGCTGGCGAAGCGGTGGCGAGAGAAAGCGTCTGCAAATGCGGGAGGCCAAATCGTGATAACCAGCGTTGGTCAAGATACATGCCACGGCTAAAGGGGCTGCAGTGCGACAGGAGACACCAGCCTTGGCTCTAGGGCTATAGTGCCAACGGTCGAACTTTGTTATCAAGCAGGATTAACAATCAGGAAAGGATAGATAATAACGAATTGGAAGATTGAACCCAGGGGTGACTACACTGACCTGACGGGTGAGTCTATGTGTATCTGATATTTATACAGGGGTGGTGTACGTATTTGCACCAAGTCCCAAATGCAGCCGTTTTTATGTACCACCCACCGGCAGGAGCCTTATCATGCAATGCTTAGTCGTACACCTGCCGAAACACCTCCGAATGCAGCCTAGACACGTTTCGGCGGCCAGCTCTCAGGCCACTCCTCCTCCCCCCTCGTAACAAGCCATTCCATCCTTTCCCTCTTCTCCCCCTCATCTCGATGATCAGTCAACTCCAACCACCTCCCTAACACACTCCTCAACTCCCCGACCTCCCGATCAACCGTATCGATCCCCCTATCCACGCAACAAAGCTCAACCTCGTCATCCACCAGCCCCGCCACCCCATCCCCATCCCTCCTCAGCGCCTCATCATCCCTCACAAGAAACTCCCACCTCCCCTCGACCCTCCTCCTCGCCAGCGCCCCCGGCACCCACCCGATGCGATCCCACCCCTGACCCACGACCCCAAGTATCCTCGCGACGATGGGCGTCTCCACCCCGTCCACCAGCGGCGCCGCCTCCCCCCTCCCGTCACCAACAGTCCCCATCCCGCTCTCCCGCCTCCACCTCCCCTCCTGCCTCGCGACCCTCCCCCTCTCCTCCGCCGCGGCCCGCAGCTTCCGCACCTGTTTCGGGATCCGACACGTGAACGGCACTATCTGCGGCAGCAGGAGCACCACGAAGGGGGTGAACTCCCCGCAGATGAGGAGGAGGACGGCGAAGATTGGGAGGCGGCGGATGTCGTGCGCGGAGCGCAGGCGGAGGAGGGTGGTGGAGCGGGACTCCGGAGAGGAAGAGGAAGGGGGCAGGGAGCGGACTAGGTTGTGGTTTGTCCAGAGCTGCTTTAGGCCGGTCTTGTAGAACTGGAGGAAGGCTTTGCCTGTGGCGAAGAGGTGGGAGGGGGTCGAGGTCGAGGGGGATTTGTTGGGAAGGTTGAGGGGTGGGGGCCGCGTTGTGGAGGGGGGGT
>JANBVN010000278.1:0-28082 GCA_030052785.1 Coniochaeta hoffmannii
CCTCCCCCTCTCCGACTCCGCCCTCCCCCTCGGCTCCTTCGCCTTCTCCTCCGGCCTCGAGTCCTTCCTCGCGCACACGACCCGCACGCCCACCCCTCCACCGCAGCTCTTCACCACCACCTTCCTCCCCCTGAGCATATCCTCCTACGCGAGCACGACCCTCCCCTTCGTGCTCGCCGCCCACGCCGACCCGGCCGCGCTGCCCTCGCTGGACGACGCCCTCGACGCGTCCACCATCTGCACCGTCGCGAGGCGCGCCAGCGTCGCCCAGGGCCGCGCCCTGCTGGGCATCTGGGAGCGGTCACTCTCCTCCTCCGCCGGCGGCCAACCCGCCAAAGCAGCCGAGTCATCCGCCACACCGCTCCTCGGCTTCGCAGCGCTCCTCCGCTCGTCGTCTCATACCGCGGCGGACGACGACGACGGCGCCTCCCTCCCGCCAGCGGTATCGGCCCACCTGCCGCCCCTCTTCGGGGCCGTCTGCCGCGCCGCGGGACTGGACGCGCAGCAGACCGCCCTGGTGTACATGCTCAACCACGTCAAGGCACTGGTATCGGCCGCCGTGAGGAGGGGTATGTTCGGCCCGTACCAGGCGCAGAAGATACTGGCTTCCGCGCAGGTGAGGGACACGGTCGAGGCCGTGGTCAGGCGGGAGTGGGACACGCCTTACTACGAGGCCGGGCAGAGCATACCGGTTATGGATCTCTGGGTGGGGAGGCACGAGATGCTTTACTCGAGGATATTTAATAGTTGATGCGGATGCGAACATGGTGTTTTGGTATCTCTGTTCTCAAACGCCGTCTTGATAATACAAATGCTCCCGGGACTCAAAGGTGCCTAATCGCTATCATACGCCACCAGGGGCCCGGACGGCGAGGGGGGTTTCGGCTTGGACGCCACCGCCGCCTTGGCCGCCTTGATAGCAGCCAATGTCCTCCCGGAAATGATGCCGTCCTCTTCCTCCTCTACCGGCGCAGACTGCTGTCCGCCCTGCTGTTGTCCCCCCTCGTGGTGCTCGCCGTCCGCACCGCCCGCGTCTCCCTGCTCGATCATCAACCGCTCCTCATACGACACTTCCCCACCAGAACCACCCCCGCTGACGGCCGCATAATACCCCTCCCTGCCGCGCGGGTTGACCGCGTTGGGCCCCCGCGCGAAGTGCACCTCGTCCGGCGCCTCGTACCCCTCGAGCCCGTAGCTGCTCTCCAGCTTCCTCCGCTTCCTGGCCTCCGGGTCGCGGCCCTCGATCTCGGCGACGAACTCGGCGGGGAGGGCCCGGCGGATGGCCTCGGCCGCCTGCTCCTCGATGCGGCGGGCCTCGCGCTTCTGGGCCATCGGGTTCGGGTCCGCCGTCGCCCAGCGGACGTTGAGGATCTCGTCGTGGTCGAGTGCTGAGTGTCAAACGTTAGCTGACCTGTTGTCCACTTATGTTATGAAGAAAGATATGAGGAGACTTACACTGATGCGCCATGGCCTCCTTCGCGAACTCGGCGTTGTGCTCGTTCGTGTACGTGATGAACGCCACGCCCCTCGTGTTCAACACCCGGACTGTGAACCTCGTTAGCTTCATCTTCTCCCTCATCCCTCTGGCATCATCGGCATGGTTTACTCACTTCGCTCAATCTGCCCCCACTCAGCGAAATGCCTCGCGACAACCTCCTCAATATCATCAGTGACATGTATGCGCCCGACATACACCGTCCGGTTAACCCTCATAAAACTCCCCACACCCCCCATATCATCCCGGTAGTCGCTAAACTTGTCCCTCCCAAAACAGTCCACGTTCGGGCTGAAGTGGTCGTGCAGCCCCGGCAACCGGTGGAGGTACTCGCAGTCCTGGCCCCGCGGGCAGACCCCCCTCGCGAACCGCAGGCAGAAGTACGACCCGGGGACCCCGTCGGCGCGCGTGAAGCCGCTGTCGCGCGCGATATTGCAGCGGCCCTTCGCCGCCGTCTGGCTGAGGTACTTGTCCTCGCGGTCGCCGCCGGACCACTTGTTGTACCAGATGTTGAAGATGGTGCCCGTCTGCGGCGGGGGTTCGGATTTCGCGAGGGCCGGGTCGATCTGCACTCTGGCTGGGCGGCGCTTCTTGCGGATTATCTTCTTGAGTTTCTTCTCTGGTGGGGCTGCGGCGGATACGGACGTCTCGTTGTTCGCCGTTGTGAGGGCTGTGGAGGAGGCGTCGGTGCCGGCGACGGGCGGGAGGTCGACCGTGGACTGGTCGACCATGGAGTGGACGTCCTGGTGGACGTCGACTTCGGCCATATTGGCCGATGTATTATATTTTAATGTCGGGCGCAGTCGATTGGTTAAAGGGCGAGGTTGCGGACGGATGCGGTGCGCGAGTGTGGTGTTGAGCTTGCGGTTGGTCAAGGTCGTGATACTGAAAGTTAGACTTGGGCCTTGTTGGACGTTGAATGTTTGCTGGCTGCAGCTGTCGCCACCTGTGGCCAAGTCGCTGTTGCGGCTTATCGATAAGAGGGAAATGCCCCACTTCTACTTGCCCCTCCAGTCTATGTGCTCTGAACAGGACGGGAGCCAGCATGGTTGGGACTTTTGAAACTTATACCGAGTTATAACCAGGATCTGTGATCATCGAAGGAGGGTTTTTGATTCCGAATAGACGGCTTATTTTTCTAGGAAGGTACCAGTAGCGTGAGGCTACACCCGCGGTCAAGATGGTGAACATAACAGAAAAGATCAAGGAGTGAGTGAAGTCGATGAGTTCACCGGTATGGTATGATGGAGACATGAAGCTGACCATGAGTCCAGAATCGAGGATGAGATGAGGAAGACACAGAGTATGGCGCAGTCTCACACACACGGCCCGCTCATGAATCACACATGCTAACTCCTGTGGCAGAAAACAAAGCAACAAACTACCACCTCGGCCTCCTAAAAGGCAAACTCGCCCGGCTAAGAGCGCAGCTCCTCGAACCCACCGCCGGCGCGGGTGGCGGCGGGGGCGCGGGCTTCGACGTGCAGAAGAGCGGCGACGCGCGCATAGCTCTGGTCGGGTTTCCGTCGGTGGGCAAGTCGACGTTCCTGAGCAAGGTGACCAAGACGAGGTCCGAGGTGGCCGCCTACGCCTTCACGACGCTGACGGCCATCCCGGGCGTGCTGGAGTACGGCGGGGCCGAAATCCAGCTGCTGGACTTGCCGGGAATCATCGAGGGCGCCTCGGAGGGTAAGGGGAGGGGGAGGCAGGTCATCAGCGCGGCCAAGACGAGTGATCTGATCTTGATGGTGCTGGATGCGACGAAGAAGGCGGAGCAGAGGGCGCTGCTCGAGGCGGAACTGGAGGCTGTGGGGATACGGTTGAACCGGGAGCCGCCGTATGGGCTAACCCCCTATTACGTTCTGAGTGCTTTTGTGACGATGGCTAACAAGAGAGACAGAAACATTTACCTCAAGCCCAAAAAAGCTGGAGGCATGAAGATCAACTTCCAGTCGCCGCCCAAGTACCTCGACGAGAAGATGGTGTACAATATCCTGCGCGACTACAAGATGCTCAACGCCGAGATTCTCATTCGCGACGACGAGGCGACGGTGGACGACCTGATCGACGTCATCATGAAGGACCACCGCAAGTACATCAAGTGCCTGTACGTGTACAACAAGATCGACTCGGTGTCGCTCGACTTCCTCGACCGGCTGGCCCGCGAGCCGCAGACGGTGGTCATGAGCTGCGAGCTGGACCTGGGCATCCAGGACGTGGTGGAGAGGTGCTGGCAGGAGCTCAAGCTCATCCGGATATACACCAAGAGGAAGGGTGTCGATCCGGATTTCAGCGAGGCGCTGATTGTGAGGCAGAATAGCACGATTGAGAATGTGTGCGACCAGATCCACCGGTCGCTCAAGGATACCTTCAAGTACGCGCTCGTGTGGGGTGCGAGTGCGAGGCATATACCGCAGAGGGTTGGCTTATCGCATCCCGTGGCGGATGAGGACGTCGTGTACATTGTTAGTGGGTGGAAGGCATAAATAAGGTCAAACTAGCAAATGAAGAAGTCCACGACAAGGTCAAGGCGTACGTGGTTGCTCAGTGAATCGCGTGATATTTTCCTTCCCTTTTTTTGCGTTATTCGTAGCATGACACTGGTTGTGGCAGAGATGTGACGTGCAGCCCATTAACCTGTGTCTGTATCCCAGCATAATCTGCCCTGACAGCAACTCCAACGCCAAACTCCAGTCATGACCCCAATCCAGTCCCTAAAATGTGCGTCGTCGAATGCGGCGCGTTTGCCATATGATACAAAGGAAAAGAGTACGTAGAACGTGGCCATCAGTGGTCAGCGTGGTCCAAGACGGGATGTCGTTGTGTGCTGGGACACTGCTCAAGCCTTGGGTCCGAAAGGGTTGTCGCTCTCCAGTTTCTTAACGCTGGCGGTAGCAAACAGCGACTTCGGCTTGACTCTGCGGAAGGTCGAGACGGTTAGTATGCTGGTATGCTGGCTCTGTGTCGCCTTGTGTTTTGATATATGGTGCCAACTTACTTGCCGACCTGCTTGTTGCGGAAGGCCGACAGCTTCGCGGTACAAGGGCTCATGATGTTGTCTGAGGGCGAGATGTAGGTCTGCCCCCTGTTGCCCCAGTGTGTCAGCTGAGCCGTCAAAGGTTTATGCAAACTGGTGTGACGTACTGTGCCTGGTCCATCTTCTGCTGCAGCACTTGTCGGTGGTACTCCATGCTCTTGATGTCACCCTTGGCGGGAGGGCTCTGGGCAGCAGCGCCGGTAACGGACATGTTGACGTCTTTCGCAGCAAGTACGTTCGACATCTTGTTGGTATTGAGTTGATATGCCTTAAGCGATGTTGTTCGTAGCAGTGCGGTGTGAGACTCCTGCGAGACTAGCGGACTGTGATGCCGATGTTGAGATTGATGTTGGAGAATTGTTTATCTGAGAGACCGCGCTCGACGGAAAGATTCAGGTTCTCCTTGATTTATGAAGGTTGGCAGGTGCGAACGCTGGAGGTGGTGTTGGTTGATATGGAAGGTCCATAAAATCTTGGGAGGGAGTAAACAGACTGCCATTTCGGGTAGCAACGGCCAAGCAACCACGCCAGGGGCCACTTCAGATCCCTGCGACTGTGCAACGAAATGCCCAGTGCACACCCTGTTGGTATGCAGGAAGTCATTCAATCGAGACATGCCATCCAATTGAAGGGCATGGTTACAAAGCTCAGCAATGGCGATGACTCACTCACGGTTTTATACGTACGTCCAACCAGGGAGATTCACAAATCATTGGACCTTCGTTACCTATGGTGAAAAGTCAAGGCCTAGCAGTCTAGGGTTCGTGACTTATTACATATGGGCAATCCCAGCGCTCGATCCTCACTATACACGTCTCACGACCACCCGCCCCTCCATTGCCCACCTCCCCTCCCGCTTTGGTAGCCTCCAGCGCCGCCGCGACCATACCCACGTTGCCCTTGCTCTGGGTACCCCTGTTGCTGATGCTGCTGATATGGATCCTGAGCACCAGCCTGAAACTGTTGTTGCTGCAAGTACTGCTGATGCTGCTGTTGGTGTTGCGGCAGGCCCATGCCCATCCCGGGAACAGGCGGCGCAGGCCAGCCGCCGGACCAAGAAGGCGCTGGTATTCCCTGAGGTGGAGGTGCAGGGGCGCCAAGCGGGAAGAAGTTCTGAGGAGGCGGCGGCGGCGGTGGTGGTGGCCACTGACCGTTGTAGTTCGGTGGTGGGGGAGGCGGCACGGGGAACGGAGGTGCTGGTGGCTCGTAGCCGCCGTAGCCAGGGTGGGGAGGTATGCCGCCTGGTAGTGGCGCTGGGGTTTGCTGGTGCTGTGGAGGGAAGGGTGGTTGATTGAAGAAGTGGGGACCGCTGTCTTTGGTATTGGACTGTCTGTCCGGCGGAGGAGGAGAATAGTCGGGTGAGAGGTTTGGTGACCTCTTCGGTGATCGGGATCGGGACCGTGAGCTACTACTCCTGTAGCCGCGGATCCTGCTCCTGCTCCTCGACCGACTTCGACTGGGACGACTGCGCATGCGCCGCGGTGGACTCCTGCTGTCAGACCGTGACCGCCGCCGCTTGTGCCCAGGGCGCGATGGGGTTCTGCTCCTGGACCGGGAATCCCGTGCTCCAAACCGAGGCCCTGGCGATCTTGATGTCGACCTCGACCGACTGGCCGGTGACCGCGAGTATGACCGCGACGAACGACGGTCCTTGTCTGTGTCTCCTCCGAACTTGGCCTTCCTGCGTCGCGCCTTCATCTTCTCGCAGAAGGCGCGGGACCAGCCATAGTAGGTCTCGCCATTGATGACGTCGCCGTTTATCTCGTCCGTCTCAATAATCTCCCCCATCTGATCGATATCGTATGAGCCAATATGAGCATGACCCGTGTAGAGCTTGTCCACGTCGGCCAGCAGCTTGTTGACCGCTTCCACAAGCGTCTTGTCGGCCGGCCCTGGGGCGAGCTGAAGTGGTTTGATCATAGAGGGTTTCATCGGTCGCGTGGAGTTCGGTTCCAGGACAGGCAACCAGTTTCCGGCGGGTAGATCATACCAGGGCATCGCCGGATCGCCGTGCATAGCCGGCATGATGAAAGGAGCCTGCCTAGCGGCCTTGACTCCCGAAGATGCACCGTTTGTGTCTGCGCCTCTGCTCGTTTCAGACGTCTCCCCAATCAGGGCCTGCTCGGCAGCGGCGCGGAGCGTCGCTATGATATCGGCGTTGAAGTAGCCCTTCTCTTCCCATAACGATATCAGATTCTGTATCTTCTTAGAGTGTTTCGGGCAGTTCGGGAAGGAAGCCGCGCTCCGGATAAGGCTCGGTAAGAATGCTTCGCACTTGTCGGCGAAGTTGTCGTTGCCGTCGCGGAACTTGACGTGGTAGAAGATGTCGTTCAGGATGTACAGAATGTGCAGCCGCTTCCGCCTTGCAGACGGCTCGTGAGGCTGCCCCTTCGCCCTCCCCGTAGGTCTGTCCTTGTCCTTTTCGGGCGTGAAGGAGTTGGCGAGAGCGCATAGGTACTTTCCCAGCGGAGCGATCCGCCCATTGGAGGGAACAAAGTTGCCGAGAGTCCATTGCTTGCATTTCTGCTCGAGTACCGCAGGCGTTTAGCAATCGCGCATTGCTTTTCAGAAGCGGGGATCAAGGGAGAGACTGTGGCAATTGGTATTTCAAACCTGGACATTGGCTGGCGAACACTGGGCGACGGCCGAGTTCAGCAGGAAAAAGAAGTCGTCGATGTCGTCGCGCGAGCACGCGGTTGGATCCGCGCGAAACAGCGTCGCGGACAGCGAGGCCTTTGCTACGGCCAGCTCCGCAGAAGACGCCATTATTGTGTGAGAAGCACCGCTCTAGAGCATCGGCGCGTACGAGTGTGTTTGGGGGAAAGAGAAAGCAAACCTGTCAGTTCGCGAGTTGGTGTTCCTGGAACCATCGAGCTCTACAGGGTCCGTGCACCCTCTTTTGAATGCAAGTCCCAGACTCAACTTTATTTCAACCCTTTTCCCTGATTGGACTTAGCTGCCGTTGCGGATGCCTTTACGAGGGTAAGGTACCATGTGAGAGGTACCTGGCCGTTTATGCCTATGATGGCCTAGGATTGCGAGCATAAAAGCCAGAAATAATGGTGCGTACTGAAAGTTTGATCATCTCATTATTTTGCTCGTGGTTTGTCTTCTCTTGGCGTATCTGCTTCGGTGACTTAAGAACCACACTACCAAGTACACTCCAGACCTAATTGCGATACTTGATATCTCTTCAGGATAGTATATCTATTTGCAGAAGCCCGCGTCACTCGTTGTTGCTGAGCTATGAGCTCCGAGGGGGACGCTTTCGGATGAGGCTGGAGAGTCTTCGGCAAGGGCCTAGAGCTGTTGGTTGGCTGGTTGAGAACAATAGGAAGAAAGTTCCTGTTGTTGACATCCAACTTCCAAGTCAAGCAAACCATACCCTGTTCTTGGCAAGCAAACCTGACCCTTGTATCCGGCCAAATTTCTGGCTGGATGACTTGAGAATTGGGCTATGTCTAGCCTGGCCCAGACAGGTGTAGAGTCAAGCCACTGGCATATCGGCATGCAGTCACTCGGCATATAATACGTCCCGAGTGCCAGCCGCTGGTTCCCTTTCCGGTTCCTGCCCTTGCTGCTCTAAGGGTTGGGACCGACAACTCGCACTTCCCAGAAAAGAAGAGGGACCTCAACATGTTGCGCCTTGCGGTCTTTGTGTTGCTCTTCACCACAGCCGCCTTCGCCGAGACGATCACGTTCACAAACGTGGTGCATGATGGCCCAGTCATCGTCGAGGGAACCTCCACCCGCAAGCACATCGATTGGGTCAAGCTGACGCCGGGGGCGAATGAGACATCCTACGACTGGTAAGTAATTGATCCAGGAACATCGTTCGTGGTCCAAGGTGTCTAAGGTCAGCTTGCAAAGGTGGTACTTCGACGTCGTGTCTTCCGACGCGAATATATCCACGAGCATCGTCTTCTACAATGGCGGCCCGAAAGGCTTCATCAACAACTATCTTGGGGGTCCGCTGGCGGCGACACTCGTCGGCGCGTTCCCCAACGGCACCCTGCACAGCATCGAGTTGCCCGCCACCAGCGCCACCTTCACACGCGAGGACCACGGCAGCTTCGCTACATCCGGCGTCTACGAGGGCACCGGTTTCTCCTTCAACGGCACGAGCCTGGGTAAAGGCAGGGTACAGTACGTCGTGAGCATCGACGCGCCCGGGATAGGGCTCACCGGTACCATGACGCTGCTGTCCCTGGCGCCCGCGCACTATCCGTGCGGCCCGGACAAGCCGGGACAGACGGAGCTGGTGATCCCGCACGTGTACTGGTCCAACGCGGTCCCCGACGCGGTCGGCGCGGTGGACCTGGTCATCAACGGCACCGAGGTCAAATTCGAGGGCGCGGGCTACCACGACAAGAACTGGGGTGACACGTCGTTCTGGACGACGACCTCGACGTGGTACTGGGGCCACGCGCAGCTCGGCCCGTACTCGATCGTCTGGTTCGACGCTTTCGACCAGGCAGGAGTCGAACACCAGTCCGGTTACGTGGCCAAGGATGGCAAGATGCTTCTCGGCAGTTGTGAGCCGGGCATCGTCGTGGCCCGACCGTGGGGTGCCAACAGTGACTTCCCGCCCAAGATCGGCACGCCACCAATGCAGGGTATGGAAGTGCAGTTTGACCTGGGTCGTGGGAGGAGTTTCTGGGCTAATGTGACGACGACTGGTGTTGTGTCCCCCGACGGCGGCGGCGTGTATTTCAGGACGAGGGGAACGGTGACGGGTGGCTTGGGCGGGCGCGGTTGCAGAGACAGTCGGACCTATGAAGGTGTCTCGCTGTTTGAGGAGTTCAAGCTCACGCCTTGAATAGCTTGCGGCGGGCTGGGATGAGAGAGGGAGGACAAGAAGAGGCAAAACGAAAAGAAAGAGAGAGGGAGAACAGGGGGAAGATCGGAAGCGAAGTTAATGCGAGTTCAATCCTTCCTTCCTATCACACCATGTCAAACTAGTACGCTGCCATACCGACAGCTGTTGGGCGTAACAAGGACCGATCTTTGAGCTAGGATCACTTCGTAGTTATGGAGAATGGGAGAGCATCATTTGCGGATGCATCGCTTCTGACTAAAGTCCATATGATACAGCATGTCAGTCACCAAGTTCGACTTCAAAGCAGTTTCAAGGAAACCGTACCGAGTGTGAGCATTCGGTCCGGGACCGGTGTTCGAGGCCAGACCCGGGTTCCGGCCCGAGCTCCGGGCGCTGCGCGTGGTTACGGCAGCCACTAGGCGGAACTTTCTTCCGGCGGCCAGGTCATCTCTACCATGTTTCTTCCTTGCTAGATCGACCTCAGGCATTTCATCTCGGTCCTGAGATTTGATGATTGCCATGCAGCATCTGGATTCAGACGAAGCTCGATCTCGGTTTGTGGATGTATGATCCGCTGGGATTTGCAACGAGAGACCTGTAGTGTGAGAAGAGGAGTATGACGTCCCTAAAGCAGCCGAGATGATCATAAGAAGGATGAATCAATTTCCCAGTAGTTATGCCAATTGGCACTGCGAACTCTTTCGTTCTTTATGTTGTCCTCCACCTTCTTGTGACATTAACGTGGAGCTGATAAGAACTCCGGACGAAGTACAGGAGGAGCCGGCGCATTTCAGGGGTACTCACTCACCGGAGAATTCAGTTCCCCTGCGACAGAACAAGCATCTCTCAGCCCTACGCCGGCACAGATGCTACGCAATACGTCAGCTCGTCCCAGGTTCCGTGCGCTATGCTGGACCTGCATAAGGCCGGCTACAAATGCTCGTTATGGCTTGATAGGATGACATTACTGGCTCGGTTTCAAAGCGTCGTTGAGCCTCACTGCAAGTCCCCGGGATCGACGCCGAGGTAAACGAGCTTCAAGCGACCAACCGGGCTGTTACCGCTGGAACAAGAGCAATTGCCGGTGCTCCACCCCGGACTCGAACTGCTCCTCGTCAGCCTTTGTGTGCTGTACCAGGCTGGTACCTATAATTTACTCAAATCTGTGGGGAGTCAACGTTCTGTAAGAGGCCGAGGAATGTCTCCTACTTACCGTCGGTCTTTCTACTAGCGACCGGTCACCGGCGAGCTGGTCTCAGTATAGTGTACAAGAGCATACATATACCCCGGTCGAGGGAACACTAGACTCGCTCACTCAGTAATACATTGGTAAGGATGGGCGTCTTCCTCCTTTGGATGAAGGCCGCTTCAACTTGTTCCACAAGAACAAGTGTTCTGCCCTTTTCTCTGACCTGACCATGTTGCTCCTGTGATATGCAGTCTCGTCTCTTCTCAAACTCGACGTTGCCTCTTTTCCCTTTGCATCCTTTGCTAGGCTTCAAGAAGGTTATGTTTTACGATTCAAATGATTCTACGACCCAGCGAGCCGAAGCCGCCTTCTTTGCTGCCTTCGCTGCCGTACCGAGGATTCTGATATACCCCGCTGGCCAGCCCAGGCCAGCCCGCATCTGCTTGTTTCGTCTCGTTTGTTTCCGCCCCCAGCGCCTCCCCATGGCTGACAGAAAGAACTCGGAAGCTGGGCCGAGTCGACACTCACACGCCATTCCTGCGGCTTCTTTCCGTGCGGCAGCCCCCCCCTCCCCCCTTCTTCCCCCCTTTCCCTTGTTTCCCAGCCCACCGTTCCTTTCCCCAGTGTTTCCCCACCATTTTCCGTGCCGCCCCATGCACACATTGCAGCAGCCGTTTGTTTCATCGGCGCGAATGACTTCATCTCATCATGAGCCGCAACCTCACTAACAGAGAAAATGAATTGAGACCAATTGACTGATGGCGTTTGCAGCCACACACAACTCGCCTCGGACATGGGTCCTAACGTCGTCCCTGTCGCCGCTCAGCATCCGGCTCATCCGGCTGCTGCTGGCCCACGGCGACTACGTGGTGGCGTGCCTGCCGCCGCACGAGATTGAGCACGACGACCGCAGCGCCGAGTTCCGCGAGCTGATCAACGAGTGCAAGAGCAGCCGCAAGGATCGCGAGGGCTGGAAGGACAGGATACGCGGCATCCGGTGCGACGGCCGCGTCATGGGCCAGTGCGGCGCCGCCATCGCCGAGGCCGTGCAGGTGTTTGGGCGCATCGACATCCTACTCTGCTGCAAGTTTGAGGCTGTCGTCGGGACGGTCGAGGAGCTGTCGGCGACCCCCGCGACGCAGAACCTCGTGAGGGACCAGTTCGAGACCATCTTCTTCTCCCAGGTTAACTTCATCAAGGCGGCGCTGCCGCAGTTTCGCGCCCAGCACACGGGCCACATCATGGTCCTCACTAGTATCGGCGGGCACCTCGCCACGCCGGGCATGTCGATGTATGCCGCCGCCACCTGGGCTCTAGAGGGGTTCTGCGATTCGCTGGCCTACGAGATCGCGCCGTTCAACATCAAGGTTACGATCGTGCAGCCGAACAAGGAGATCCTGTCGCTGACGAACCGGATGGTCTTCGCGCCGCAGATGCCCTTCTACGACAGCGATGTCTACACGGCGCCCAACGTCAGGGACATGTTCACCAACGTGCTGAATACGAACCCGGACACGGCCATTGAGCAGTCGGAGGACGAGATTCAGTTCCGCTACCCGAAGCTGCCCGGCGCGGCGTACGACAAGCTGGTCATGGAGACGGTGCACGCGCTTACGGCTATCGGTGGGCACGAGAATCCGCCCGCGAGACACATTGTGGGCTTTGAGGGGAGCACAGCGGTCAGGGAGAAGCTGAAGACTGTCACAGAGGAGCTGGAGGATTTCGTGGAGGCCAGCTTGGCGGTTGATATCTTCGAGAGTGAGCTGAAGGCTGAGGCTAGGGAGGGCGGTTCGGCGATGCAAATTGACACGGCGGGGTCGGGCAACATTTCAGGAGCTTAGGGGGTTTTGCTAGGGCGTTACTGCGATATACCTGTATGATGGCGTTTGACAATTAGGAAACAAGCAACTCGTTTATATTAATAGGTGCATCTAGGATGACTCGGCACTCAAGCTTCCAAGACTGAAAATGTCCGGGTGTCGGAAAATGACCGCTAAAACGGCCCCTGTACACGTAGCTCTTATTTTCCTTCGGTCCAATACCATTTTGGACTGTTACAGGGGGAACCAGCGCTCGGACCACGCTGTAACAAGCTGCACCCCTTTGGCTTCTGTGGCTTGAACTTTTGGTGCATTCGATGATCGCATTTCCATCTGCGATAGCACAATTCAAAATTCACACTCGCGAAAGCTGGGAGCCCGCCAGGTCAGGGTTCTTGCATCTCCTACCTCGAGCGCCTTTCTCACGCCCATTCCCGGCTCGACCCGACGAACGACGACATGCGCCCCGCGTGCACCGAATAACGTCCAGCCCACCTCGTAGCTTTCCTTGCCAACAAGCTGGAATGACCGCCCTACAATAATGAGCCTGGATCCCCTTCTGCCCATCGCCCCGGCGAGGGTCAAGGCCCTCGTCATACCGCTGGGCCAGATCAAGCGAGACCGCTTCTCGACCTTTATCGACCGCCTCAACAGCGAACATGTCGTCCACCTGCGCGACATCACGCCCGACCCGCGGCCGAACAGGAGTATGGGCCCCCCTTTTCCCTTAACCCCCAACCCTCCAAGCAATACTGACCAAAGCTTACCCCCGGGCAGATATGTTCTCCCCCCTCGCCTTCCCCGACGGCGCCCTGTTCTACGAACTGACCACGCACGTCCCGCCCCCGTCCCACCTAGCCCTGTGCCCCTTCGACCTCTACCGCAAGCCCCTCGCCCTGCTGGCGATAGCCGACGGGACGGAGCTCTGCACCACCCCGTTCAACAAGCGCGCCTCCTCCTCCAGCGCCATGGGCCGCACCCTGGCGGAGCGCAACATCCGCTCCCTCTACCAGGAGCTGGAGGACCTGCGGGACGCCTACCCGGAGATCCTGGTGCACCACGTGCTCATCTTCGACTTCCCCGCCTCCGAAAGCGGGATACCGGTGCCCGAGGGGATCATCACCGTCCCGCCCGCGGAGCAGCACAAGAGGACGACGATGAAGACGGTCATGTGCGACGTCTCGAGCCTGCTGCTGGCCGAGATGACGGGGCTGGCGAGGAGCTTCGAGGCGATGAAGTTCATCGATTCCCCCGGCCAGAGCTCCACTATAAGGCAGTTGAACGGGCAGGATGACGGGAAGCTGGCTAGGAGGAACTCGCAGTATAGTGTGCCGACCGGCAACAGGTCTAGCTCCGCGACCGGCCTGGCGGACAGGACCCAGGCGCGCATGTCCATGCCGCCCGGGGCGTTTCGGAGCGTGTCGAACAGCTCCACCCCGAGCGGCAGGCCGGGGACGCCGGTTAAATCCCCGCTAGCCGGGGTGCAGGGCAGCGACGAGAGGGCGAGCACCGAGCCGAGTAGCCCGGAGCGGCAGAGGCCGGAGGAGACCAGGACGCAGTCGGCGGATAGGGTGTCGGTGACGGGGTTCGGGTCGGGCGGGCTGAACGAGCGGTGGCGGAACAAGGGGCGGAGCAGGGTGCAGATCGTGACGGGGGCCCTTTACCTGCAGGCGGGGAGGTGGGCGGACTCGATCCGGGAGCTGGTGGAGGGGGCCGCCGTGGCGAGGAGCGTTAACGACCACCTCTGGCACGGCAAGGCGCTCGAGCTGGTGCTCGTCAACCTGATCCTGCTGGGGTGGGCGGGCCTGGAGTTCCAGGTGCCCACCGTGCTGCTGCCGCCGCAGGAGAAGGGGGGCGGCGGAGACAGGGGAGGGGACGGGATCGAGGTCACGCATCACTTGCAGCCGCGGTGGTTGAGGAACCTGCAAGTCATCCTCCCGGAGCTGGTGGAGAGGATATTGGGGCTCTACTCGAGGATAAGCGCCGAGCATCTCCCTCCGCTACCGCTTTCCGAGGCGACAGTTAGGCTGGCCAGGGTGCTTGCGAGTGTGCATGTCGCTGATGGGTTGTTGGTAGAGGAGAGTCTGAAGATGATGGTTGAGGGCGGGACGGGCGGCAAGGTGCTGACTACTATTCCGAGGTTTACTATCAAGCCTACGAGAGGAGACATTGTGTCGGTGTTGATGAGGGCGTTCCCCGGTGCGGGCGGGGAGCTGCTCACCACGGTTGATAGGGTGGTCATACTGAGCGGGATTGCGAGCACGCTCGGCCAGCTGGGCTTCGAGAGGAAGAAGGCCATGGTTGTAAGGGAGCTGGTGAGCGTGCTGATTGGGGGATTGGTCGAGGCCAGGACGAGAGGCGCCGCGGAGGTGGGAATCCATCCTGCTGCCGGGCTGATGGCGATTAACAGCCATGGAGGCGAGGGGAGAGCGCTTCAGCTAGGGGAGGGCGATGTCGAGGCCGGCATTGACGCGTTTCTCGGCCTGCTGCTTAAGACGTACGGGGTCGTGACGTTTGATGTCCTCAGCGACGAGGTGGCGGAGACGGACGGCGACCAGGAGGTGCTCGCCCGGATTGGCAGGCAGAGCGCGGCCAGACACTTTGGGATCAAGAACGTCAAGCTGAATATCTTGAGGGCGTGCGTCAATTTCTCCGAGGCGCTGCCGGATTTCGCGGGGGTGCTGAGGTTTAGCAGTGACCTGCTGAGGACGGCGGGCAGCGGGATTGCGCCTGGACCGAAGAGAGAGGACGCCGCCCCGGTTATCATGAAGGAGGAGCAGGTCCGGCTTGTCACAAACATTGTCAAGACGAGCAATCTGGCTAAGAGGCTGGGGATGGGACATCTGAGTGCCGAGTACTGGGATGAGTTTCTGGTCAGGGGCGTAAAACTTGAGCCGCTTCCACCTAGCAGGACTCCCGTGCCGCATGCGCGGAGCGTGCTGCCGGCTGTGGCGGGTAAGGAGAGGGCGAGTCAGGACGTCAATCCGTTCATCTACAATCCGTTCCTGAAAAAGGACGAGGCGGATGCGGAGGGCGTGCTGGTTGCCGGAGAACCGGCGACATTTCGGCTTACTCTGCAGAACCCGTATGAGGTCGAGGTGGAGATCGAGAGCATACGGCTAGATGGCGAGGGGGTGCAGTTCGAAAGCAGTGTTGCGAACGCACTTTTGGGCGCCTATCGGACGCAGGTTGTGCGGCTGACTGCTACGGCGAAGGAGGCCGGGACGCTGAAGATCACGGGTGCGGTCGTGAAAGTGAGGGGGTGTCGGGAGAGGAGGTTCCCTATCTTCAAGGAGCCATGGTCGCCTGAGGACGTGGTCAAGGTCAAGACAACTGGGCTTGGCGCGCTGGAGAGGCATTGTACTGAGAAAGCGCCCTCAAGCCCAAAGCCGGAGAGCCTGGAGTTGAGCGTTGTCTCGCAACAACCGGTGGTCGTAGTTAAGAGCTCGACGCTGCCGCAGTCCTCGGTTATGATCCTGGAGGGCGAGCGGCAGGTCTTCTCGGTGACGCTACAGAATCTGTCGCACACGACGCCGGTGGACTTCATACTCTTCTCCTTCCAGAACTCGACACAGGAGGCGCTAAGACAGGCGATGAGCAACCGCGATGCTACGGCTGCGGAGTTGTACGAGTACGAACTTATACTTGCCAAGAAACAGGCGCTAAGACTCCGGAAGGGGCCCGAAGCCCTGGAAAAAAAGAGGTTCATACCGCCTGGCGGCACGGCGACTTGGGAGTTTGAGATTCTGGGCCGGCCAGGTCTTACGCATGGGCTGATACAGATCGACTATGCGTATCTGGGCGGCACCGAAGAAGTTGGCGAGAAGTTCTACACTCGACAAGTTGAGCTCGATTTAACAGTCACGGTAAACGCGAGCGTGGAAGTCGCTAGGATCGACATCCTACCGCTACAGGGCGTCATACCCGAGCCACTGTGGACGCGGACCGGCCACAACCCCGAAGAAAGCCTCAAAGAGGACGAGTACTGTCTCCTCATGCTCGACCTTCGCAACTCGTGGCCCGGCCACATGATGGTGCAGCTCGAGGTCGAGGGGGGCGCGACGATCGAGGAGCCGATATTACCGGGTCACACCAGTCGCGTCGTGCTGCCGCTCAAGAGGATTTATCTCGAGGACCCGCACGCGTTCATCCCCGCGCTGAATCCCAGCCGGCAGAGGCAGTTCGTCGTCAGTACCAAGATATCACCCGAGGCGGAGCGAGCGAACAGAGAGGCGTTCTGGTTCCGGGAACGGATACTCGATTCCGTCAGGGGGACGTGGCGGTCTGTCTCTGGTGCGAGGGGTTGTCGCGAGGGCCAGATTGAGCTACGCAGCATGAGGCTTACGGGCAGGATGATCGAGGCGCTGAGGGTGGACGACGTGGGTATTGAGATCACAGTCGAACAGCCTGACGGTGACACGAATGGGAAGGATAACATTATCGTGGTGGACGAATTCGCCCAGCTGCGCGTTAAGGTCACCAACCGGACCGACCGCCCCATATACCCGCTCCTGCGCCTCGCGCCGGCGCTCTGTCACAGGCCGCTGCTCAACTCGGCGCTCGACCTGACGAGGAGGTTCGCCTGGAACGGCACGCTGCAGAGGACGCTGCCGACGATACAGGGCAAGTCGAGTGTCGAAGAGCTCATCGGCGTCACGGCTCTCTGCAGAGGAGAGTTTGAGATTGGCGGCAGTGTCGAGGAGACGAGGCTATGGACTGATGAGGCGGAGAAGAAGAAGACTGGCAGGCCAAGGTCCGATACGCAGAGCATGATGGACGCCGCGCTGGGACCGAAGGAGAGGAGGACTTGGGTATGTAGACGGCCTGCCAGGATTGTGGTGAGGGACCGCGCATAACCCATGAATAGGGGCTAAACAAAGAATATAATCTATAACTTCTAATATCAAGCTTCCCCCAAATGTCTAATTGACATAGCATGCCCGAAACCTCCAATTTTTCCAACGCACCTGCCACTTCCTTGAGTTCTGTGTGGTACTACTCCCATTCCAGTGCGAACATGGCCATTCCTTGACTTCTCTGTTGGGCTGGCCAAGGTGAGCAAGCCACATATCCATTTTGCCACGCCTCACCGACAAAAAGTTGCAGAGGTCAACCGAGTCGGCGTTGTTCTCGGGTAGACACGGCGACATGGCTTGGTATCCAGTATTATTTGACTGCATCCCATGATGTAGATTTCTTATTCCCTGGTTCTGTCTCCCATGTTATTCTTGGTTCGACTTGGTGTCGGGCGACTGTGACGTCGAAACAGTCCGAGAGGAACATAATCGAGGTTCGAGGACTCTAACTGCGCAGGGCGAATCCGCCTATATTTGATCGTCGATCGGCGTGGACAGGGGGGACCAGAGCCTACAAAGAGATTATATTGACAATATTCTGTCCGAAACATGGACATCACTCAACATCGGAGGATTCTGTTCCTGGATGCATACGACAGCTTCACGAACAACATCACATCCCTCCTCACCACCCTGCTGGATGTGGACGTCTTCATCCTACCCGTTGACGCACCGCTCTCACCCGCGGAATTCGAGGCCGAGGTCACCAAGTACGATGCGGTGGTCTGTGGACCGGGGCCGGGGAAGCCGGAGTGCGAAACAGACGTTGGTCTGATGCGATTTGTCTGGGGCCTCGACGTGCCCGTCCTGGGTGTATGTCTCGGATTCCAGAGCCTCGTCGTCGCCTGCGGTGGACGGGTGAAGAGGTTGAGGCGCGGACTGCACGGAATGGTCAGGGAGGTGAAGCACACTGACCGTGATATGCTTAGGGGTGTACCCCGGTTCAATGCCACGCTGTATCACAGTCTGGGAGTGACTATGCTACGGAAGGATACCTCGGATTTGCCCAAGCTGGAGCAGCTCGCGTGGGTGGACGAGCGGGGAGATGATGGACGGATTGACACGATTCTGATGGCCGTCAGGCATAGGACGAGACCGTTTTGGGGGCTGCAGTATCATCCTGAATCTGTATGCACGGATGTGCAAGGGAATCAGGTGATTAAAAATTGGTTTGAGCTGGCGATGAGGTGGAATGAGGATTCCGGGAGGGTTGTTAAGCACGGGTGTGACGGTGTGGCTAGGAAGGCGACGAGGGACAGTCTGCTGTCACGGGTGTCTCTCGTTGAGCCCAAGGAGCTTTCAAATACCTCGGGACGCTTCAGGAGCAGCACTTTACCTTTGCCTTCGCACGTTCGGGTCCCGGACATTGTCGAGTTGTTGGATGGACACAGTTCCGAACACATCGTGCTGGACTCGGCGAACGCTGCGTTACCGACGCCCGCTCACGGTGTCAGCGATGTACGTGGCCGGTATAGCATAATTGGGCTCGAGATTGCGACTGCATCACGGGTTGAGTACCGAATTGGCGATGCTTATGTTACCGTCAGGCGAACCGTTTGCGAGCATGGCCATGCTCACAGCGTCGAGCGGATAGCCCTCAATCAGTACGGCGGGATCTGGAACTTTTTGGCCGAATATCAGCATAAGAGGAGGGCACAACCGAGCGATGGTGTAGAAACCCCTTTCCTGGGCGGTTTCGTGGGGTATGTCACCTACGAGCAAGGCCTGAGCGAAATTGGGCTTAAAATACCAGCTGACCGCGGGCGCAAGCGTCCAGATGTATGTCTGGTTTGGGTTACCAAGAGTGTGGTCGTTGACCACAGGCGAGGACTGGTCCATGTCCAGGAGTTAAGTGAGGATACCGGCAGCTCCTGGATACAGCGAACTGTAGCGAGGCTCCAAAAGTCATGTCTATGGCAACATCCGCCCCATGAAGTCGAAAGGACTGAGATGAAGAATGGCGTGCGACCATTCACCATCTCTGGGACCGCTATACAGAGCCCCGGAACAACGGAGTACGAGGCCAAAGTCAGGGAGTGTCAGGAGTACATTGCCGCTGGTGACTCCTATGAGCTCTGTCTCACTGACCAGACAACCATTACCCGGCCGAGGAGTCACTCCTTCGACATGTCAGACAAGGCGCCTCAATCAATTACCTCCCAAACGAAGTCATCACCACTCCCGTCATCCTGGCAACTATTCCGTACCCTCCGCACCCGCCAACCCGCCCCTTTCGCCTCCTACCTCCGTCTCGGACCCGCAACACTAGTATCTGCATCCCCGGAACGCTTCCTCGCCTACGATAGGGACGGCCACGTGTCCATGCGGCCCATGAAAGGCACGGTCCGCAAGTCCGCCGAGGTATCCACGCTCGCACATGCGGAAGCCATCCTACATGTCCCCAAAGAGGAGGCCGAGAACCTCATGATCGTCGACCTCGTCCGCCACGACCTGCACGGCGTTTGCGGGGCGGGAAACGTCACCGTCGAGGAGCTGATGAAGGTCGAGGAGTACGAAAGCGTGTTCC
Organism: Coniochaeta hoffmannii; assembly: GCA_030052785.1. Taxonomy (NCBI): domain Eukaryota; kingdom Fungi; phylum Ascomycota; class Sordariomycetes; order Coniochaetales; family Coniochaetaceae; genus Coniochaeta; species Coniochaeta hoffmannii. The sequence continues at coordinate 19,744 of JANBVN010000278.1, forward strand.
AGATGATCACCGTTGTGGAGGGGAGACTGCCGTCGGAGGGCGGTTATTCCGGGTTGGATGTCCTTGCGGCAAGCCTGCCGCCCGGTAGTATGACTGGCGCCCCAAAGAAGCGGAGTTGCGAGATATTGAGAAAGCTGGAGGACGGACAGGAGAGGGGGTTGTATTCCGGGGTTGTGGGGTACATGTGTGCTTCTGGACGGGGCGACTGGAGTGTTACGATCAGGGCTATGTTTCGCTGGGATGACGAGGGTGATGACGAGGAGGAGGTGTGGAGGATTGGGGCTGGGGGTGCGGTTACGATACTCAGTACGCCCGAGGGAGAGGCGGAGGAGATGTTTACCAAGCTTTCCGGGCCCCTGTGTGTTTTTCAGGACTCGACATAGACTGGTACTGGTTGCGACTGCTTGAGGGATTGATTTGGCGTTTGGAAGACAAGACAAGATACTCAACGTATTGCTGGCCTGGCGTTAGATGAAGGAGGACATAGAGTAAAGCTCAAGACTCAACCGAGCGTTCGATTAATGCAACTTCAAGCGATATAACAAACTCCCTGATGCACGCTCCCCTTTAAATCACGACGATGGCTGCCGACTCTGGCGTCCTTGCGACCAAACCAAGAATGGCTAGACCAGCCGGCGCCAACTGCTATGTATGCCACGATAATACTCTGTATATTACAGTTCTCGGCTCGGCGTCCCGCGGCGCCGTCTCGGATCCCTCAAACCAACTGACCCCCAACCCAACCCTGCCTAGAATTCTTGCTCCTCCTGGAAGAACATAGTGAAGCTGATGATGGTTCCGTATATCAACAGCCCGCCGACAACGGACATAACCATAGCCCCAATCTCGATGATGTGCGAGTGCGCGAGCACGACGGGAAGAGCTGCGACAACCAACATGTCAGCTTAAAATCACTTCGGTCACAGTGTCATATCTCGTCGCCAAGAGGCCTGACGTACCGATACCCATGACAACGAGGAATCCCGTGAAGAACCGGCCCAGATCAAGCACAGCCGAGGCGCCGCTTCCGCTCTCGACGAAATCGTCCGGCCCGGCGCCGCAGTGCGCGCAGATCCAGTTCGGCAGCGGCGCGAGCACGTAGGTCGCCACCACGAGCAGAGGGAAATATGAGTGCCATAGGGCGCACGAGAGGATGACCAGGAGGAAGCCGACGGCGAGCACGAAGGAGAGGGCTATGATTGTTTTTAGACCTGCGGAGGGCATGGTGGTTGTAGATTTTATGTGCCTCTCTTAGTCAAGACGGTGTTATCGTAGTATTATGTTGCCTGCATGCACATCCGAGGCGTCTGGAAGCTCCGAGTGTGGGATTGTCGTAGTGTTTGCGACAGTGTGTGACTTTTGGTGGTTGGAGCTCGTCCAGCCCGCCGAAGCGACGACGTCGTCAGCCTTGGTGCTTCTCCAAGTCGGCCGGCAAGGTGGGTCCAAGAGTAGCCGCTCGGCTAGGCCTGATACGTACTAGCGCCACCAACTGCTGCACCTGCAGCCGAAAGCTGGAGCTCCTTCCCGTTGAGGTGTGTGTGAGGCAGCTTCAATCCACGTACATGCTGGTAACCTAGAATCAAACTCGCGACTTTCCATCTTCAACCTCCGTCACCCACGCTGCAGCGCTCCGGACAGCCCAAGCCACCAAGCGACTATCCCGACTCCTGATTGAAGCTGGTACCGGGCCGTCAAAATGTTCAGAAATAACTACGACAACGATTCGGTCACCTTGTAAGCACCTCAGCCTCGCCGTTTGTTAACCGTGTGAAGCTAACAAGAGCTCGCCAGCTCGCCGCAAGGCCGGATATTCCAGGTCGAATATGCAGCCGAGGCAGTGAAGCAAGGGTCCGTGGTGGTGGGCATCGCCAGCAAGACGCACGCCGTGCTAGTAGCTATCAAGGTACCTCTTCCCTCCCACCTCCTCTATCTCTCCCCCTCCCAGCCCAACTCGTCATCTTTCCGCAAACCAGCATCTTACTAACCCTTTCCCCCGCAACCCTCCAGCGCAACGCCGAAGAGCTCTCCTCGTACCAAAAGAAGCTCTTCCCCATCGACGAGCACGTCGGCATCGCCATCGCGGGCCTCACCTCGGACGCCCGCGTGCTCTCCAACTTCATGAAGCAGCAGTGCCTCTCGCACCGGCTCACCTACGGCCGCGACATGCCCGTGCGCACCTTGATTGACCTGATCGGCGAGCGCGCCCAGACCAACACGCAGAACCTCGGGAAGCGGCCCTACGGCGTCGGGCTGCTGGTCGCGGGCGTCGACGAGAGGGGGGGCCCCCACCTGTTCGAGTTCCAACCCAGCGGCATGACGGAGGAGATGGTGGCGTTCGCGATCGGGGCGCGGAGCCAGATGGCGCGGACGTACCTCGAGAAGAATGTGGACAAGTTCGAGGCATGCGGGAGGGAGGAGTTGATTGCGCATGGCCTGAAGGCGCTGAAGGAGAGTCTGGTGCAGGACCGCGAGCTGACGGTGGAGAATCTGAGTGTTGGCGTGGTGGGGGTTACGGGCGAGGGCGCGAAGAGGGTGGTCGAGCCGTTCAAGGTGTATGACGGGCAGGATGTGGCGGCCTGGATAGAGGCTGTTGCGGATGACAAGGAGGGCGGCGATGATGGTGATGCACCAGCTGCTGGGGAGGCGCCTGCTGGCGAGACGATGGAGGTTGACGAGTAGGTGCAAGCAATGGCGTATTTGTGTGGTCGAGCCTTGTAATATTATCTAGACGGGACGGGCATGGAACTTCATCTTCAGCAGTGCCTTAGCGTGGCGATGATTGAACCGTGCAGTATGCTCTGGAGCCGTGGTTTATGCTATGCTCTATAGTACCTCTTGTACTGTACCAAAATGCCGCTAATCCTACAGCCATGACTGACCCAAAATCTACTACTCACTCCCCCAATGCAGCTTGTACCTCGCAGGCGAGACCTTGTACTCCCTCAAGGCCCTGAGGGCCTCCTCGGGAGTCGTCGCCCTCACCAGAATATCCCTGTTCTCCTGCTTCATAAACCCTTCCTTCGCACTCCTGTCAATCCAGTCCAGTATCCCGTCATAGAACCCATTGACGTTCAGCACGCAGATGCCCTTGTCGTGGATGCCCAGCTGGTTCCACGTGCACGTCTCCATGAGCTCCTCGATGGTGCCGTAGCCGCCGCTCAGCGTGATGAACCCGGAACCCGGTCCGCCGGCCAGCACCTCCTGCGCCATCATCTGCTTGCGCGTGTGCATGTCCTTGACCACGGTCGTCTTGCCGAACACGGACTCCTCGGGGATGTGCAGCTTCTGGCCCCGGCCGTCCACCTTGGTCGAGGTGTAGGTCGGGTCGCGCTCGTACCGCACCAGGGCCTCCGGGATGATGCCGTGGACGCTGTCGGGGCCCGAGAGGGCGACGAGGGTCTTGGCTAACTCGCCCATCAGGCCTACCGTGCCGCCTCCGTAGACTGTGGATATGCGTTAAGTCTTAACCGGTTTTAGGAGAGAGGGGGAAGGGCGAGGTACCTAGTGCTATGTTGTTCTTGGCCATCGCGCGCGCGAGTTCCCTAGCTGCCTCCATGTGCTCTGGGTTGACGCCTGGCGAGGCGCCGCAGTAGACGCATATCTTTGTGCGCTTCGTGCCATCTGGGTTGAGGCTTGAGGGGGTTGCCGTGCGCGAGATCGAGCCAGAGGGCATTGGTGATGGGCCTCCTGATTCCGTCATGTTGGTGTTTCGAGTCTAGTGTTGTTTCCTAAAGAGCAAGTCTGATATGCGAATGTGCCATGTATTGGATGTTCAGTCGGAAAGTGTAAATAGGAAGCAAACTGTGTGTGTAAGTGGCTGAGAGTGTGAGTGACTCAATAGCGGTCGACGGTGAGCTTGACTATGACGGATCGGGAAACTGGAGTGAAGATGGCGCGAGACCGACCGCAATTCAATGAAGGTCCCAAAAAAACAAAGGGAGAGATGCCAGAAAGTCTTAAAAGTTTATATACAAAAAGGACAAAGCGGTCAACAACTGTTACCTCATTCCTATGACTTTATTGATATGCGCCGGGTTTCGGTGATCATTCAGATCCAGTGGTAGTAGCGGAAGCGGCCCGCATTTTGGACCTGACAAGATTTCCCAGTACAACGTGTAAAAGCTTGAATCTTTGCTCCTTGGCCTGTCGCCGGCGTCCACGGGACCTGAAGCAGTGAAGCTCCCTGGCTCACTATGACATAACCGGGAAGCAGCCCCAGCCAACGGAGGTTTGCTATCCACTGCGTGAGCGCGCCTGACAGCATGCCAAGGCGAGGTAACGATGGGATTCGGAACAGTGTCGCCAATGCGAACACACAAACAGTAGGAGAGCTGTGATATTGGTATACAGGGCTGAGGAATGACCAGACTTTAATGGTGTCTGTAAGAGCAAAAGGTAGCCAGAGCTGCTCAGGTGTTGCTGATGCGCAACAGCTGTGACTGGAAGCGGAAGGGACCCCGCCAGCTTGGATCCGTCCCACTGTAGCGTTGCCCCGTGGCGGCCTGTCGGGGTGTGATTTGCCGATTTGGACCCTTTCGCTGATGTCCAGATTTGCTAGCTCCCATCCTGGCGCCCGCAACGTCTCCCCTATCCACCTTCACCACGCACCGCCCAGTGACTAAGGGAAGAGAGTACGACAGCCCTCTCTTCTGTCTGTCTACAAGATATACCGGCGAAGCGAGCGATCAACTGCCAGGCCTTGATTGCCACCGACGGAGTCACACGTCCACCACAATGCCTCAAGGCAATGCCGTTGCTGCACGGGCAGCCGGTCCGGCGGCAGCCCCGGCCGAGGAGCAGGGCGGTTCGTCGTTCATGTGGAAGATGGGCAGCGCGATCGCCATGTACGTGGCCATGCAGTTTTTGACGAAACAATTCGCGCCAGCAAGCACGCCCGCGCAGGCCACCGTCAACACGGCGGATGGCAAGACCGTAACCGTTCCGGCTACCACGAGCGATATCCCTACCTACCTCCTACGCCCGAAGCAGCTGGACGAAGGCGCCACTTACAATCAGATCCCGCAGAAGATTGCGCCAATCTGGCCCGAGGACAGCAAGGTCGACATAGTTGTCACTCTGTCTCCTTCTTTCGCCTTGACCCCGATCAAGGATACGCCCGAGGAATATGTTGTGCTGCAGGAGAAGGACTTCAAGATTGGAAACTTCAGCGACAAGCGATCCATCGACACGACGATCAACGTCCCCTCGGCAGTGCAGAATAATGGCACGCTCTGGGGTCACTTCTACATCGGACTGCCCGGCTCTTCTCTCGACCCTACCGACCCATCTTTTGATCCCGCATCGGCCTACCACTTCGTCCACCCACTGACCCAGTACATCGCCAAGAAGAAGGTTGTGAAGTCGCGAAACCTGTTGGCCGGGAAGAACGAGACGCAGGACGAGGAAGACGCAAAGTTGAGAGAGGAGATCCAGACAACGGGTCCCATTGTCGGCAGCTACTACCACCCCAACACGTCGCTCTCCTTCATCCCCAACACAGGGGTCATGGTCTATCCCCAGACTCACCCGGCAGTGCGCCAGTTCCTCCACCTCGAGGCCACCGGTGCCCGCGACGGCAGCGGTCAGAACTCGTGGTACTACCCGATCCTCTTCGTCAACACCTTCTGGCAGCTCAAGAGCCACATGACGCTCCTCAACGACACGGTCAAGACGCTGCCGCTGCACATCGACCTCAACAACCTGGCCAACTGGAAGTTCACCACCATGGCCTCAATCGAGCTGTCTTCGCGCGAGTCAGCCCGGCAAGCAGCCTACGGCAACCCTCTCCCCGGAGGCTCCGACGGCAGCGAGATCGAGATGGTAAAGGAGATCCTCATGGACACCAACCCCATCCTGCTCAGCATCACGGTAGTCGTCAGCATCCTGCACATCATCCTCGAGACCCTGGCCTTCGGCTCCGACATCGCGCACTACCGCAAGAAGAAGGACAACGTTGGCATCTCGGTGCGCTCCATCCTCGCCAACGTCTTCATGCAGACCGTCATCTTCCTCTACCTCATCGACCAGAGCCAGAACACGAGCTGGATGATCCTCGGATCGCAGGGCATCGGCATCGTGATCGAGCTGTGGAAGATCACCACCGTCGTCAACGTGCGCCTCCGCCCGGCAAACCCCGGCAGCCTCATCCCGTACCGCATCTCCTTCGAGGACAAGCACAAGCTGTCGGACACGGAGGAGAAGACCAAGGAGTACGACGAGATCGCCTTCAAGTACATGTACATGGCCGGCGTCCCCTTGCTCCTCGCGTACGCCGCCTACAGCCTGGTCTACGACACCCACAAGTCGTGGTACAGCTTCGTCCTCGCCACACTCGTGGGGTCCGTCTACGCCTACGGCTTCCTGATGATGGTGCCGAGCCTGTACATTAACTACCGCCTCAAGTCGGTCGCGCACATGCCGGGCAAGGCCATGGTGTACAAGTTTCTCAACACCTTCATCGACGACCTCTTCGCGTTCACCATCAAGATGCCGTTCCTGCACCGGCTGAGCACGTTTAGGGACGACATCATCTTCTTCATCTATCTGTACCAGAGGTGGGCGTACAAGGTCGACTACACGAGGGTCAACGAGTTCGGGCAGGGCGGAGAAGAGGGCGAGGTTGAGGGGGGGAAGGGCGTGGAGAGCGAGAAGAAGGCTGAGGGGGGTGCGTTGCCGCCTGCCGTTGTGCCGGCTGTCACTGGGAGCGAGGAGGTGAAGGGGAAGGCTACGGGCGTGGAGGGTGGGAAGGCGAAGAGGAGACGCGGGTAGACGGTTGGTGGTTGTGGGTGAAAATAGATGGCTACTGTTCTTAGACTGGCGGGCAGGCCTGAATCGAATGGTTCTGGTTTAGCAATGCTTATCAGTGAAATGGGTCGTATAAGTCACGGACAGTTCTGAAGCTACGGATATACATCACCTGGCAGCGTCGCCAATGCATTAATCTGCACATCTGAAGCTTCGCCGCATCCGAGGCCTTGGAACAGTGACGTGATGCTTCGTAGAACCCCTGATTGCGACGATGCGGGGACCCCCTCGCGCTCGCCAAAGGTCTCCATAGGGCTGAATTACGTTATCGGGAGGCCGCCCCCATGGCTCGGAGCTAGGGCCGTACCTTCGCCAATCCGCCGTCGCCGTTGTCTGTACGTACATATTCCCCGATAGTCGACGTTAGGTTTCCCTTTTTGTTGTGGTCATTCATTGGTCGATGCTGAGAGACGACCTTCATAGAGCCTCTTGCCTTGATTAATTGTGAGTGCATCGTCATTTCTGGGAAGACGGAGCTCGGCTTGGGACGATACGGCAGTTAACCGATGATCGCACGTGTCTGACCTCGGATTGAGCCGATATCAAACGGCCAACACTTTGGGAAGGAGCTCTGTTCGGTCCCATCTTCTTGGCCGTCGTATGCGCCGCGCCTGGATGCTTGGCCGCCATCTCTCCCAATTGCGAGACCGCATTCTTGCTCGAAGTCCAAACACTCTAGGCCGCGCATGAGTTTGGCTGATATCTAGAGCTCAGCGCAGCTGTTCAGAGGATCGCGGGGCCGCTATAAGGTCCACTTGCCGTCGCCGGCTCATAAGAGCTTCTCTGCTTTGGATATTCTTATCACCCAACACTCATCGATGCGGCCCTCCCCTTGAAGCAGGAAAATCACAATCGGAATTGAAAAACCTGAGTCCGGGGAGACATTGGATGCGCCTCACACATCTAACATTATTGACGCCCTCGAGGCAGCATCTACACAAGCGCATCGGGCCTCGACAACTTATATATACACTACAATGAGCGCCGGCAGCTCCCGGCCCAACCGCTTCACCAGGCAGCCGAAACGGCCCCAACCTCCCCAACCCACCATAGCCAGCAGTTCCCGGACTCCACAACCCAGCATCCCCAGCAGCTCCCGCTCGTCAGGCCCTATTCCCCCTCCCCCTCCCCCTCCCCCTCCAGAAACGGTCGGCACCTTCCTCTCCCTCATCGCCGCCTCCCTCGAGCGCACCGTCACCCTCGTATCCCGCGCCGCCACCACCACCACCGACGACCCATGCCACCCCTCGCCCGACGAGCACGCCCAGCTCCGCGCCCTGCAATCCCTCCTCTCCCAGGCGGCGCAGGACTTCCAGGCCCTATCGGCCCTGGTGGGCGGCGGGATGTATTTCGAGAACGACACCCGGCCCGAGACGCTGTCGGAGCTGAGGGGGCTGGTGGAGAAGTTCCGGGCGCACGAGGAGGTTTTTCGGGGCTGGGCGGGGGAGATTGGGGGGCCGATCAATCCGCTTTGGGTGAGGGAGACGGTGCGGTTGGGGAGGGAGTTGAGGAGGGTGATGAGGAGGGGGGCGGGG